>JACXGJ010004811.1:0-42938 GCA_016801105.1 Esox niger
TGGGCCGAAAACACGACGGAAAAAAACAGACAAAACAAGACGCCTGAAAAATAGCACAAGACCAAGAACATTTCTTTCAAACTGTATATATATATATATAACTTTTTATATGGGCTGTGTTGCTGAAATATATATTTGTGTGTTTATTTGTACTATAATGGTATATTTTTTATATTTACATATTACAAAACTACCCAAATAAAACATGTTTTAGGTGTATCCACGCATACACGTACATACATGTACACATACATAACTATAAACAACAATAATTTATTTTACTTACCGATCTAAAACGGGATCTTTTCATTCCAAGAACAATTCTCCCTCGCCAGAATCAAAACTTTGTTTACTAAGAGAATCCTCTTCTAGCTCTGTCACTCTCTCGCTGAATCTCCTCAAAGTTTGTGTACTAGGTCTTGGATTTCATTTTCCCACTTTTAGGAGCCATGTTCCAATTAGAAATGTTTAAAATGAATGGAAAACAACAAGAAGTAACTACTGTGTATTAGCAATAATGTGCGCAACGAAAATGCTAATGCGCTCTCACGTCAAAATGAGCCAGGGGTGGGTGGTCAAAATCTCCTCCAAAATCTCCTCCAAGTTTGTGTACTAGGTCTTGGATTTCATTTTCCCACTTTTAGGAGCCATGTTCCAATTAGAAATGTTTAAAATGAATGGAAAACAACAAGAAGTAACTACTGTGTATTAGCAATAATGTGCGCAACGAAAATGCTAATGCGCTCTCACTTCGAAATGAGCCAGGGGTGGGTGGTTGCGCAGAGCTCTAAATTCCAGCCCTTTCATCCCACAGTGGAAATTCACACATCAGAAGAAAGGCCTGCTCATTGGCTTTCGAGCTAGCCAGGTTTCAAATTAATTGGTCATCATTGGAGGAAGGTAGTGTCATTCAAGTTTGTGTTGGTCCATCTTATTGGTGCATAAAGTGAGGCGCACAACGTTGGTTCAGTGAGGTATTGTGGAGCCAATTTGCTGTGTAGAACCTCGGCTTGAGGCTAGTTAGCTTATTGAGTGTCTTATTATTACAGATATACCTACTTTGACGGGGAAAAACTTGTTTTATGGTTTAAATATCATGAATAGTTTTGTTGTAAGTTGTTCGAGTCATATTTCATTCTGCGACGCATGGATCCTTTTTGAGAAATTAAACGGATTTAACCAAGCAAAAAGAAGCTTCCCGTCCCCTCTGGGAACAAAGGAATTGGAAATCTGTGGAGATTCAGTAATGTAAGTAGAATATTTTCCGTGATACACGAATGTATGAACCCCGGTGCCTACGGAAAAGTGTTTTGTTGTTGTTGACTATCGTGAAATGATTGCACAGTGTTTTGTTGTAGTAATAGCTATTTTAAATTGGTCATTTTAGTTAGTTTATTGAGATTCTAAGCTTTCTGAAAATATAAGACATGCCTATACCAAAAAAAGTATATTTTACGACTCGTCGCAGTTTTTGTCACATTCCGCGAATTTAATCTTAACCGTCCCGTCTACGGGACGCCCGGACAGTACTTTAACAAAGTAGTCAATAATTATGGAGTGCCTTATTATAGTATAAGCAAACATACTACGTTTGAACAAACACAAAATATACTGATTCATTACTGCTTAGCAGAGGTACATATATTTATATGTACCTCTGCTAAGCAAATGTGGCATAAATACATATATATATATCCTTGTCACTACTGGTAGCATGAGGCAGTACCTGCAGACCATTCAAGTTGCACAGGTAGTCCTGCTCCTCCAGGATGGCACATCCATACATGCCATTGCAAGGTTTGCTGCGTCTCTCAGTACAGAGCATGGAGCAGATACCAGGTGACGGCTGTTACACGAGCACAGCTGGACAGGGCCACAGAAGGACCTCAACCCAGCAGCAGGACCGTTATCTGCTCTTTGTATGAGGAGGAATAGGAGGAGCACTGCCCAAACCCTACGCAATGACCTCTAGCGGGTTACTGGTGTGCATGTTTCTGACCAAACTGTAAGAAACACATTCCATGAGGGTGGCATGAGGGCCCATTGTCCTCTAGTGGGACCTGTGCTCACAGCCCAGCACCATGCAGCTCAATTGCCATTCACCAGAGAACACCAGAATTGGCAGGTCCACCATTGGCTCCCCGTTCTCTTCACAGATGAGAGCAGGTTCACACTGCGCACATGTGACAGACATGAGAGTCTGGAGTCACTGTGGAGCATGTTATGCAACATCTTCAAGTATTACCGGTATGGAGGTGGGTCAGTGATGGTCTTAGGAGGCATTTCCTTGGAGCCAACAGCACCCTGTTAGGTACCGGGATGAAATCCTCAGACCCATCATCAGACCTTTCACTGGTGCAGTGGGCCCTGGGTTCCTCCTGGTGCAGGACAATGCCTGGCCTCACGTGGCCAAAGTGTGTAGGCAGTTCCTGGATGACAAAAGCATTGATGCTAATGACCTGTCCTCACGTTCCCCAGACAAGATGAAAACCTCTGGGATGTTATGTATTACTGCATCTAATGCCACCAAGTAGTGGAACAGACGTTCAAGAGCACACTGATGCCTTGACCCAATGTCTGGTCATGCACCAAGAGCAGGCCCAGACATTGTCATGAGAGAATACAGGCACGTGGGGGCCTACACACTACTGAGTCACATTATGAGTTGCCGCGATGAAATTCATTCAAGTAGGTACAGCCTGTAATTTCAATTGATGTCCACAAGAACAAAAGTTATGCAACCAAAGTCAGGGGAGAGCCATTTTATTCAGCATGAGACGTTGATGTTCCTTTGTGCTTTTCCAAAGAATACAGGAATTTCCGCAGTTTTTATTATACAAGGGAGGCGGCCTAGGGTCAAACCCAGCCAAATACCCTCCAATAAGAAAGGCCTAAATGACCCTTGTATGGGTTGTTCCAACATGGTCAATGGTCCTATCCCTCAAGCCTGTGACAGTTACATGGGCAACTCCTAGCAGGAGGCATAGACAGGATGTGTGTTCTATCTATACACCTGTGCTCAAGAATTAATTAGTACCTCTGTGTTCTGTTGAGTTTCTCAAGCCTACTTTCTCTACCTCTGTGTTCTGTTGAGTTTCTCAAGCCTACTTTCTCTCATGTATTTTGATTTTGGTTTCAGTTAACTGTTGTTATGTAATTTGGTTGTCAATGAGTTACCCAATGTACAATAAAGACTTTACTATATTTCCTTCATTGAGACCCAATGTGTGATTTAAGTGTCCCCTAAATTATTTTGAGCAGTGCAAATATACGCCAAATTACTAAGTGCAAAAATAAGCCATTACTAAGTATAAAAGGGTTATATGTTTGTGTAAATTGACAGGTGTCTGGCTGTGGAATATATGTAATCAACCATGCAGATGAGGTTAAACATATTGGAGGCTGATACTATTTCAGTAAAGAACACCCACATGCATAAATCAAAGATAAAATAATGATTTACTGTGACCAACGCTTCTGCCTTTTCCTAATGATAACTATTGAGTTAGATATATTGATTGAAGTATATTTCAATCAGTCCAACTGTGCTTAAAAGGTGGAAATGAGAAATCCTGCACAAATTGAGGAAAACATTAGGTTGATTTTAAAGAAAGAGATGAATGTTTGACAAATGGGTGAATGTTCCAGTGACATTTACTGCTGAGTTTCTGAATGCCGTTGAACAATAGCCTGATACGAAGATAGGTTAAGTACAACATTTTGTTAGGGCTGTGGTTGTAAGGCATTTGGAATGTTTTGAGTACTTTCCAAATATAATTATGAATACAAATTGGACATATTATTCTGAAAAGGAAAATCAAGTTCAATTCTCTTTTTTGATTACAGTTAATAAAGGAGATTACTGAGGAATAACGGTTGTCTGAGCAGCAGTTAAACACACAGTGTAGGGTAAAAATGTATTAATGGAAATAATTAAAAAATGTTTTATTACTAATATTTCATACACATTTTTCATACAACTTCTCAATAAAGCCTTAGTTACATTGTGCCACAGTCAAACTGTGGACAGGCGGTTCAATTACATTCCAAAGATGCTCTATTGAACTGAGGGACTGTGCAGTCAACTCAACTCAACTGAACCAAGATCTGATGGATCAGGCAATGTTATTACACTCCTCAATTGTTCAATTTCAGAAATCACACGCTCACTGGAGAAGTTGCTTATTGTTTTTAGTTAATACCACCGGCACTTGTTGATGATTTCTATTGAAATACTATCATACTGACAGATTGCTTAATGAGGAAGTATTAACAGGTTAAAAAAAGCTTGGGACTGAGGCCATTCTCCAGCCAACAACCACAATCGAACTTGCAGATAGAGACGCATGAAGCCCCACTTCCACGCCAATAGGGGCTCAAAACTTGGTTTTGAGAAAGATGACTCGAACGAAGGTAGGAAGAAATTATAGTCGTAAGAAGAAGCGAACGTAAAAAAAATGTTAGAAAAAATACATTTTAAGATCGGACGTGAAAATCCATTTAATGATTTTAGAATACACTTTTACTACATTTGATTTATACGATTACATTTTGTTTCTTCAGACAAATAAATATTTCAATTACATTTGTCTTTTCTTACAGTCAATACATTTGAGCTCAATTTGGCTCCGTACAGACATACCACAAGGAGTTCCAAGAGCATGTCAACACCAGGCAAACCTGTCCAACATGCGATCTACATCAATGACACACCTTGGTTTTGAACTCAGGATGTAGTGTTCAGGGTGAAAAAGCAAGCAGGTCGAACCTAACAAATCAACTCAGTTACCTATAGACGGGTAAGATAAGATTTTGCCATTACAAAAATATATATACATATTTGCTCAGCAAGTATGCTTCATGTTGCATTGAACATGGCTTTATGCCATTAATCAACAATTTCACATTATATCAATGTTACTTAATTTGGTAATTAATAGGCACTCACCATAATCATCTTTTCATCTAATCTCAAAATATGAAAACATGTTTATGACATTGAACATGGGTTTTTTATGTTAAAATTAGGTGCAATCTAACTTGGGAAAAACAAGTAACACTTCGCCAATTAGACACAACCTGAGTCAATGTTTATACAATGCTTGCCAGCTTTGATGTCAAGGGATAGTTATGCAGCTAATCAAATGAGTTTACAGTATGGTACTTAGGGTGGTTCCTTAGTCCCTACATAGAAGTTCAACTGCTTGCCTTGAGCCCCCCAGCCCCCTTTAAGTCTACCCTGCTCACAGGCCTTGTCCCACATCAGTCTCTGGGCAGAACAATGGCCCTCGGATTGGAAAGTAAATCCTTTGCTCACACTGTTCTTCTTTCTATTAGAGTGGAAGCCAGAGAGCCATTGTTAAACACTGCCTTAAGGTCCTGAAGAAAAATACATGACGTTCTCTCCAGTCAATTTTATTGCTCTAGCCAATTTGTTTTTCATGTCATAAAAAAAAATGTTTTAAACAAAAGTCAGTAAGTGGCCTGCTTGCCCAAACTTCCCGCTATGATTTAATTCAACATGTAATCAAGATTTTTATTTGCATGGACAGCCCAAAAATGCATTGCTGGGTATGAGATGTTCTTTTGTTGATAAGTTCACGGAGGCATTGTCTTTCCTCCCCACCATTCGGTTTGTTAAGGCTTCTGGGTCAGTATTCTTTTTCTGGGCTACTAACAGCTTTTTTGGTGGATATTTTAAGACAATAAAATGCATGTCTAAATGCAAGAGAGAACAAAGACATCAAAATAAACAAGACCAAACATTATTAACTGAGTTCGTGACGGAGCTGAATAAATGAAGCTGGAGAAGACAAAGCAGAAGCCTGAGGCTCCGCTTCACCCTGCTTCTACTGTTTGAGTTGATGCCTGTGGAATTTCAGTTGTTTTAAAAAAGTCTAAAAATTGAAGAAAATAATTGGAGTAAAAATAATTAGATTTAAGTGTTCTTGCTGAGACATACTGGTTTGGCTTTAGAAGTAATGGGTGGAAGAGGGTAGTCCGCGGGCTGACCAAGGCCTCAGTGGGGGGCAGGAGTGGGGTGCCCTGGGGAAAGCAGGCTCCCATCAGCAGGGGAGTTGAGGGTTTAGGATTACAAAAAAAAATTCTGCTCAAGAAAGTCGTGAGATCCAAACATATCTCGTGAAAAATTCAGGATGCAATTTATGCCGTGCGACGTCCCTCCTGGCAAACGCAGGCTGTTGGTCCAGACTAAAAACATTTTGCAACAGCAAACACAATGACTTGCACTTAATCAACCTGCTCACCCAAACCGAATGGTACGTTTCGAGGCTTTCCCATGAGGATGGGTACAAACCAGAGTCCTTTCCCTCATTGGCCATTAGTTGCAAAACAAGGGTCAGTGCCTACAGGGAGAACAAGGCTCAAGCCAAGCGAGAGGAAGGGGCTCGGTCACAAACGCATCGTCTCTCCACACTGATGGCTGGAGAGGCTGGCTGATGTGACATTTGGAGGCCCTGTGTGCGTTGCCAGAGTGGCAAAGACAGATGGACAGTCTAGGGGGATGGCAGCACAACCTGGTGTTATCCGTAACAACCCTACTTGGCACCGTAAAACTAAAGGTCACAGCACTAATTGGCAGAAACATTGTGTGTATGGTATTCACTAAAACACAATCCCAATGTACGCGGACGATAATTTGCGATGTTATTATGTTGTATTGTCTCCTAGTACATATGTCAAACCCAACGAAACATAGCAGTCGAACCAATCAGAGAGAGGGACAGAGCTTATAAAAAACGTGTGGAGCACCACCCAGTCAAATCATATAACAAGAAAAAATGTTTGCCACCATAAAATGTGAATGGAGAGTTTGAACAGTCATTCATGAGTGAGTCAAATATCACGGCATGGATTTATGAATAAAAAAAATAATGAATATATGCCCATTGTTGCATTTGCAAATCCTGCAATGTATGTGTTTTTGGCAGCATGTAGAGAAATATATGTACGGTTAATAAATAACGCCTCCTTCTGCTTAAACATGGTGTCCAAACAGCGGAAGGAGGCCGGCGTAAATGTGTCCTTGTACGACCCTGGCGCTTGCGCTCGTCATTCTTCCTCCTCTTTATCTTTTGGACTATGCCAGACTACTCCTGCAAGAATAACACAGCACCCGCCACTCCCCGAGGCAGGGCAGCCGGAGCAGTAAGGTAAACATGTCCACTGTAGTGGAGCTCAGAGCATACAGACGCTTAGCTCCAGGTTACGGTTGTCCTACACCACCCTGTCCCCCACCGGCAACAAGTCTGTACAAAGTAAGGCCGACCTAAAAACTGCCAATGTTTACTCCCTAACAAGTCCCTCGTGTGCGGAGAGGGTTTTGAGGACGGGGGTGGAAAGAGTCACCTGCAAGCCACATGGTCAATGGTGTACCAAGCCCCACCTGCCTGAGTGATTCATTCTCTCTTGTCCGGGTATCCTCGATCGGCGACACTTGATCTTTTGGCGCACGACTTCTCTTGTCTTGACATGATCTGGGGAAACCCGGCTATCCGTGGCGTACTGCAGTGAACGTGATTCATTTCACGGAGGAGTCGAGGGAGGTCGCCTGTGTTCCGAGTCTTGCAGTGGAGTGGTAGAACGGATATTGTCCAGACATCATCCTGCCTGTTCCTCAGAACAAAACATCTAAATGATAACCAAGGACTAAGCAGTAGCAGTTGCATGTATCGATGTTAAGCTGCATCTCTTTTTCTAATGTCAGGCCAGTAGGAAGGAGAGGTGAGGGCACAGACAGCTGGATGAGCCGGGGCTCCAAACCCGTCTCCAGAGGGCTTTTATCAGACTGTGAATAGATGCTTCAAGGATGAAGCATTGGCCAGGACTGGTATGCCTCTAGGATAATGCATTAAATACATCCAAGATTAAACGTTGTTCACAATGTTTTAAATGATTTACTAGTAATTCTTTACAAATAATAGTGACAAACAATATTTCAGTAAATTATACATTGTCTACAAGTGCATTATCTGTAAATCAAGCTGCCCTGTTTAACTTGAACTGTACAAAGCTGCTGTAGTATGCTTGGGAAACCAACATGTTGTTATAAAGTGGAAAAGCACATCTAAGACAATTGCAATACATCTGTCGCCTGAGAAATGAGGCTTTTCGTCGGCGGTACATTTCCGCTCCGAGCCTCTTCTGTGTTTGTGAGGCGAAACTCACAAAGCACTGTTCCCTCGGGATGTGTGGGCGGACGAGGTGTATTTTCAACACTTCCCGTTTTCTATATGGATGCTCTTCCTGATTCTTCCAGATGCCCCTTGATAATGCTACATAACCTTCTTGAAAATGACATGGTTCGAAGGGCTTTGGCGGACTGATGTAACACAGCAGAATACGCGCGCGCGTGCGTGCGTTTTGTGCGCGTGTGTAAATGAATGTGGGTCTTTCGAAGTACGCGTGACCGTGAACATTATATAATTAAGGCGGCAGAGATGGGAGTGAACCCTGACCCTTGCACAGTAATTGCGGCTCTGTTTGAAAATGGACTTGCTTTCAACAATGTCACCTTAGAACACAAACGCTGTGGAAATCTATTCTGAAGGACTGTCGCAGACGGACAACTCAATCAGACACTTTCATACCTTAAACTTACATTAATATAAATAATGTTCAAAAGCTGTTGGAAAGCATAGCCTGTTTAGCATGCACCTTCACCCAAAGCAATTTAGTGCATGTACATCTGCTAGTACGGTCAGCCACAGGGAGAACTGATCCTGACCTTCCAGTATGTTCTCCTACCAAGGCCACACACGGCCACGTTGGCTAAAGCTGCATCCGGAGACAGACACTGGCTGAGTCGGCTCAATCTGTCCACAGAGGCTGGCGCTTTTCAGCACTGAGCGATGCGAGGGACGGCCAGTGACACTGACGACGGCTGCTCTTTTCCCTATGTTTTCTGTCGTTTCCCCTCACGGACACCGTGCGGGGCTGGAAAAGGCCAGTGAGCCGGGGCCTCCCGAGGCCTGGCAACACAACCACATGCAGGGAAAAGATGGAGAGAGAGGGACGGATGGAGAGAGAGCGTGGTATGCACGGCCCGAAGACACTGTGCAGCTTTAGAGTTGATAGGGAGTGACAGGCTGCTGATTAGTCAACTCACAGCCCCTGCGACCAGTGGCTGTATTAATACACACACACACACACACCCACACACACACACAGAACACAAACTCACATTCTACATCTGGCGCACACACAGAATAAAGCCCTGTGTGCGCTGTTCTGCAAACCTAAGGTTTTGCCTTGGCACGCACAGATCCTCATGAGCATGAGTAAAAAGCACATGCGGTAGGACGTCGGCTGGTTACCTTGAGGAGATAGACCGGGATGTTGCTGAAGTCCACGGGCAGCTTAAGCAGAAAGCGAGCAGAGAACTCCCCCGTCTGGAACACGAGAAACAGGGTTAAGGACACAGATGGGAAACACAAATGCGAGGTAACACAGGCAGGACGGTAATGACACCGGAGCATTGCCTGGGAATTGGAAGACAGGGATAAGGGTTAAGGTATTGGAAATTAGCATGAAGTTCAGTATCTATTGGAATTCATTTCATTTGGATGTCTTGATAGGTGTAGTTTATTGCAATCGAGGGACATTATTCACAGCATTTACTGATGTTAGGTAAGTCTTTGTTGTATGTATTATTCAATAAGGTTAATTTGAGGATTAGCTAAGGCTGGAGGCTCATTGGATTAGTTGTCATAGCCAAGCTCCTCCAAAAAACACACTGTTCTTAAAAAGTGATCACCCCTTATATAAGTGACCTCCCCCTGTCTCAGACATATTGGCATCAATCTCATACAAAATGATGTTCAGGTGTGCAGAGGTTCATGTCACCAACAATAAATAAATGCAGAGTCAGTAGATGTACATGTTTACATGCTACACCAGTAAAGGTAGAGAAAAGTCTAAGCAAACAGAAAGCACCGTGGAGAAGCACCATGATGATAAATGTTCCGAAAATAATATATTGGTAAGCTGAATGCAGAGAAAAACTACAAGCTTTAAATATGAGTTACGCAGGGCTAGACGGCAACATTTACCAGGAATGAGCAACAGGAACATCAACAATACCTGCACTCTGGTCGCCTGTCCACAATCTTACAACCCCCTTAAAGCAGAAAGCATCAGAAGTCCTGCCCACTGAGAAATGTAATCAATTTGCTTGTGTCTTTAGTGACAAAATCGAAAGTATTAGATAGACCATCAGAACTACACAGACAAACAATGACACTGTAAAATCACTGTGACAACCAAAAAATGACTTGGTTATTATGTCACAATTTAATAACATTGGTCAAAAATCCTGGAAGAAACAGTTCGATATCTTAAATCTTCCACATGTTGTCTCAACACACGGCCATATGACATCTCTAAAACAACTTTTAACTCTACAACAATGGATCTGCAGCAAATAGTTAACGGCTCTCTGCAATCAGGCATTTTCAAAACATCTCTAAAAACAGCAGCCATTAAGGCTCTATTAAAAAAGAGAACACTTTATTGAACAACAAGACCTGTATCAAATCTCTCTTTTATAGCCAAGCTCATTGAGAAGGTTGTATTCAATCAACTCAGCAATATTTTGGACTCAAGCGGTCTCATAGACAATGATCTGTCAGGCTTATGACCTCACCACAGAATTGACATAGCCCTGACAAAGGTTTTAAATGATATACGGCTGAATACTGATTCGGACGAAATAACAGTTCTGGTTCTGCATTTGACACTGTAAATCATAGAACGCTTCTGGACAGGCTGGAAAATTGGGTGGGACTCTCCGGGTCTTTAATGGGTTTAGATGGCCGGAGTTACTTTGTCACCATTGGCAATCATGAGTCAGATCTCACGTTCACCAGTCATATCTGAGCTGTCACCAAAACAGCATTCTATCATCTTTAAAAAATTGCCAGAATCAAGGGCTCGGTGTCTCAAAAAGACAGAGCCCTCATGCTTTCATCACCAGGAGGGTTGACAACAGTAATGGGCACTTAACTGGACTCCCCAACAAGACTGTAAAACTGCTGCAGCTCATTCAGAATGCTGCTGCTAGAATATTAACCAGGACCAAGAGAACTTCCAGTCACAGAATAGATATTATAGTGGTGTTTTTAGTCTATAAATGGTTTTGGCCCCAAATACCTTTCTGATAAGTTTGAAGATTATAAACTAAGCAGGGCTCTTAGATCTACGAACTCAGGTCAGCTAGTCCAAATCAAAAAAATTGCAATTATGTTAAACACAGTAGGAAAAAAAAACTACCAGAAGATCTTAGACGTGCCCCAGACATATCAATCTTTAAATCCAAGTAAGAAATACTTGTCTTTTTACGTGCCAATGACTGAGTGCTTAAATTCAACCACACTGTTAGCCTTGGAACTTTTATAGTATCCTCATGGAATCTACTATGTAACCAACCAATTATGTTTTTATTTCAGTTGTATTCTATTTCTATTTTTGTATTCTATGTAAAGCACACTGAATTGCCGATAAAAAAAATATTGTAGGATTTGTTTTTATTCTATACAATTTTTATATTTTTCTTTGTAAAGCACACTGAATTGCTTTTATGTATGAATTGTGCAATATGAACAAACCTGGCAGCTTGCAAGAGGTCATTTTAGAACATGGGTAAAGAGCAACTGCTGGTCACATATTTGTATATACAGTTGGGCATTGCATTGATTTTGAAAATATGACTGATCATGCAATTAAAGTTTATTTAAGGATAATCATCATATGAAGCCATTTATTAGCACATAGTTGTCTGACTCCTTTTAAATATCATAATTATAACAGAAATCACCCAAATGGCCCTGTTCAAGTTTACATAAACTTCAATGTCTGGTCTTGTTACAGACACACAAGTTGACACACATAGGTGAAAACGGCAGTTAAAGGTGAATTTCCCACATGCTTTATAAATTGCAATTAGTGCCTGTGTATAAATAGTCAATTAATTTGTTATCTCCCCCGTGGATGCACTGAGCAGGCTAGATACAGAGCCATGGGGAGCAGAAAAGAACTGTCAAAAGGCCTGTGTAACAAGGTAACGGAACTTTATAAATATGGAAAAGGATATTAAAGGTCCACGCCTCGCAAATGCCAGTCAGTACTGTTCAATCACTTATTAAGAAGTGGAAAATTCAGGGATCTCTTGATTCCAAGCCACGGTCAGGTATTCAAATTAAGATTTCAGCCAAAACTGCCAGAAGAATTGTTCAGGATACAAAGAAAAACCCACAGGTAACCTCAGGAGAAATAAAGGCTGCTCTGAAAAAAGATGGTGTGGTTGTTTCAAGGAGCACAATACGACGATACCTGAACAATAAGTAGCTGCATGGTTGAGTTGCCAGAAAGAAGTCTATATTGTGCCAATGCCACAAAAAAGCCCGGTTACAATATGCTCGACACCACCTTGACACGCCTCAACTTCTGGCACACAGTAATTTGGAGGGACGAGACCAAAACAGATCTTCATGGTTACAGCGATAAGCGTTATGTTTGGAGCAGGGTCGACAAGGCCTATAGTGAACAGAATACCATCCCCACTGTGAAACATGCTATGCAAGGATGCATGCAAGATGCACTAAAAAATATGGTATTACAAAAGACTGCATGCTGTCATTGATGCAAAAGGGGGCAATACACAGTATTAAGAACTAAGGGTATACAGACTTTTGAACAGGGGTCAACATTTTCTTAGTTGCCATGTTTTTTTTTATCGATGTGCCATTCTGTTAAGACCCCTGTTATGACCCATTCTGTTGAATGCGAATCCAATAAGAAATGAAAGACATGTTTTGCGTGCTCACTCATGTTTACTTTACAAATGGTACATATTTTGCAATTCTCCAAGGATATATATAACTTTTAGCACAACTGCAGTTTTCTTACCAATTTGTCTACTCGGTGGGTCTTTCATGAGAAATTAGATTTCAGATATATGATCATATGACTATTAGCGTTAAGCACTGTGAATTCTTTATTCACACAACATTTAAATGTTCCATCTGTTCAAATGCAATGTTCTCCCTACTTTTATCCACAACAGTGGGGGGGGGGGTTGCTCGGCGACAAACCGGCATCAACGACACAAAAGTCTTGATGCGTGAAATGCTGAAACGCACTCCCTGTACAACAGTCGCTTTTGCTTGTCAACTTTATTTACCTAACATCTTTGACAATACAGTCTTAACATCAATCCTTTATATTAACCTAAATACTTCCCCTCAATTAACCATTCTCTAAAACTGTTCAAGAATTGCCTCTAAGACTAAAAATAAAAGCCACTAGCTAGTAATTATGGAGACAATATGAACAGTACAGTATATGTACAGTATAGTGTGTTGCATTGGGGGTTAAAGAGGGGATAGAAAATATAGTTTTGTTGGATGTAGCACACAGTGACCCATGATTTCTCATTATATCTGTAACTTTACAATCCCCTGAGTATTTGCTGAACCACGTAAGCGGAGCCGGCCAAAAAGAATGTCACTGACTGACTACCTATGAAAGAAAGACAAACAAACGCTTTTGCGCCATGAAATAGCTTTGGCTGTGTAGTAAGTTAGATACTAGTAAGCCTATTACTGGCTAATAAGCTGATAGAACGGCCAGTGTCAAAAAACATACATTTTATAGATGCTATTTGCAGTGGAGGTCAACTGAATAAGAAATGAAATATTCAAACTTGACATGATGTCAAAGCGTGACAAAATGATCTAATGTCGAGACGTTAAACCGACACCATACAAGCATACAGCACTGTGGTGTAGTGATTAATGACACAGCCACTCACGTGGTAGACCCAGGTTCGAAACCTGTGAGGGTGGTAACCATGTTGATCAAATTTAATTGCAGGCCACCTGAACTAGGCTTGCCTGGTTCCTTTTCTGGTTTCCATCAATACATTCACTGCGCCACTGAAAAGTTTTTCCGCAAAAATAATCCCTTGTATATTACAGTGGGGGTATTTCTCATTGTGCTCCAAATTGCAATAATCTTTAACTAACTAAATTAATTACTATTTAGTTAATACTAACTAAATTAGTATTAACTAAATAGTAATTTGTTTTTGTTTTTATTTTATTGCCACATGGTTTTCCATTTGAAACTTTACACAATACACATTACATACATACTGCAGACATTTATTTTGAAGACAAAATACGAAAACTGAAGGTCTTATTGTTGCTGGTGAGTCTGTAATGTTTACAGCATGACGCTAATCTCCTGTGGCCGATTGTAGCAATCGAGTTGTGACAGTTAGTTAGCTAGCTTGCTTTTTACCTTTGGTTGACACTCAGATAGATGAAGGCTACCTTCTTTGTATCAATGTGACAGCCACTTACTGACAGTTCAACACAAATGCATGCGTGCACAGACGCAGCCAATTATTTTCCTTTGGCCTCACTCCTAGTCTGGATACTCTAAACATAGAGTGCAGGGCAATGTTGCTCAGCTCATATGTTGGTGCAATATTAAACTGTGCAGGATTGTGAACTGTGCTCAGTTGGGGGAAAAACTTTTTCGTTTTTTCTGTAGCTCGCATTTTAGCAGTTTGTAAATAAGAGGGAAACACTGAAATTTATACAGTAAGACTAAAAAACACATTTAAGAGTATTTGAAACTAAAATAAATAAAATATGGAAAATTGGACTCAGTAATATGACAAAGATGCAAAAATAGCACAATGGATACAGATAATGATATTTAACTGTGATGCAGAACACTGCCTAAGTTTTGGTTCCATGACATTCTTTAACAGCATGAAGCGAACCTGTGTAAGGGGAAAGAGGACTGCGTGTGACCTGTGTGAGGGCGACGAGGCAACCAAATTTGTCTGAATCTGCTTTAAGGGAACATCTAAAAACAATGCCCTGATGTAGAACAACAAAGCCATTTTAAATGTTATCACTGTCTGTTACCCCACAGACCACATCAACCCTCCCCACATCCTTCAAATGCAAACCTCCTCTGCAAAGACGGAACTTACATGTACGCACTCAAAGTTTCCTAAAAATCCCTGTAGTTGTGCAACTGTGTGTGCTTTTTTTTTACATCAAGGCACATCTGAGACATTCTGTGCCATATTAATAAATTGGTTAGTTGCGCAATATGGGTGGGGAAGTGTGTCCCCACACACGCCCACACACACAAACATATTTCCTTGTTCTAGAACATGCTTGGGGCACCGCATCCTCAGCTAGCATAATCCGCCCTTTTACATGGCTGTTCAGTGACAATGACATTCACCTCACCACTGTTCATCTGCTAAACCCAGAGGCAGCTGAACTGGTAGACTGCACTATGTCTGGATTCAGTACCAAACATTTCTACAGGTTGAAATGAGGAAGTAAAAGTTTTAGAGAATGGAGATATTTAACAAAAAAATCTGCCCGTTCATCAAATGAAACCAGAGCTGAAACTCTGCCATGAATGTGTGTGTGTGCGTGCCAGGTTATTTGCTGAGCCACATTCTGTAACAAGAAGGAGGGCTGTCGTAGTATACCCAGCTGTTTTTGTGCCCAGCGTAGATCTCCAGGCTGCGGCCGTAGTCCGGGTCCTCCAGCAGGCTGTCATACTCAAAGAGCAGCCGGGAGCTCTCGCGTAGACGTTGGCACTGGTACTGGTGGTACTGCTGAATCAGCTCCTTCACTAACTGCAGCAGGCACTCAGGGTCCTCTGCATCCCACTGGACCAGGTGCTGTAGTGAGAGTAGATTTCATTAGACCGGTTCAAAGACACGTTCCACTCCAATTTAGCTGGGTTGAAAGAGGACATACCAAAAACATGAAGTTGGAAATAAAAAATGGAGATGTGCTAAGACACAGTCTACTCATATGAAGACAGATTGATAGGGAGAGTCCATTAAAAGTTCACAAATTTTTTAACTGCTTTCAGGAACCGTGGTGAGAATGTGAACTGCAAAGGTCTTTACTACTAAGAACATGTTCATTACAGAACGACGTCAGTTCAGGATCCATAGTATCGAATCTGGTGACAAACTACAGAGAACTATCCCTTGAGGCAATGACTTGACTTGGTATTGTCCACAATAGAGCCCATTTAGCCATGACAGGGAGGAAATCAATTGACACGATAAAAGGAACTGAAAACACAATGGCGGGCAAAGATAAGGTTTACGAGGGCCCCGTTGACATCCATTATGGGAATAATCCCTAACTGTTATCCCAATTAACCCCTCTCTTCCTCCTGCATTACAGGAACATGGCAGCACCACAGGATGTCCTGAGGCGTCACAGAGCTACGTCGGTTTGCAGGGAATGCTTTCATCGTTCTAAAGCCCAACGCCATTGGCTAAAAAGACTGAGGGAACCGTCTCAAAAGGGAGGAAAGGGTGGCCTGGTGGTCCAAGACACGGCCTCCGGTGCACGCGTACCGTCTATGCACCAGGTCCAATTCCACACACTATTCCAGTATTTCAGCACAATGTCCTCTTTCATCTCACCTCATACTCAATAGACACACAAAGACACAAAAAAGTACATATAAGAGGAAGGGAAACTCACCAAGAGAAATATTTTCGATGGGAAGGTGCATTGTTCCTAGCAAATGGATCAAGACACCAAGGAATTGGCAGATTATATTTTATTCCATGACCCTAAGTTTTTTTTAGGCACACAATGGTTTGGTTAGACATCAGAGACTGGACTTTGTGAGTCAGGTGAAATAACTTCCACTTGGACAGAAAAGAGGTTTACCTATTATATGCTCTGTATGTTGTTAGGAGAACTCTATCAAAAAAGCCCATTTGAGTTCTAGTTTCACGCAGTGTATTCTGAGTAGTGGCCTGAGTGATCCCTGCATGTATAAACAGTCCACTGTACATTTGCAATAATCCTCCTCCCACAAGCAGGATGTTATTTATGTGAGCACTGCCAAATTCCTCTGACTTCACTTACTGAAGCTGACAACAGGTATGCAAATATTTGAAAAAAAAAATGAAAAAAAAGCCTAGGCAACCACCTTCCACGAATCGGCAAGCCTTGTTTTCTTCCCTGTGCCTGATTTTCGCTCGCTTCAGTGAGCCACATCTCCCTCTGCGAGCTTCGCTGACACAGATGAGAGAGGAGGAAAGGGGAGAGGGAAGATCCATGGAGCTGGGGCTCACTGGAGCAAGGTTTAAAGTAAACAGGTTATCATTACTGACAGCGCTCAGGAGAACACTCACAAGTCGTTCAGTACAAAATGGTGTTGAACATGTGTCTACATCAATATCATGATAGGTTGTTCCCCGTAGGAACACAAAAGAACAGTTATACATTATTTCGATCAGTTAAACACTGGGGTGTCTTAGAGGTCACACTGCTTCAGATCAGGTGAGTTTAATATCAACACCATGTCAATCCAGGGTTTAATTAGATGCATTTTCAGACATAAACATGGGAATTTTTCTGTTGAACTGTCGTCAGAATGAAAATGAAATAGATCTCAAGTTTGATGAACTAATGTTATGCACACAGCCCTATAAGCTGCCATGAATAAGTGAAAGCTAACCAGGTCTCTGACCCATTCTGAAACCTGAATCCCAGCCAATGCATAAACTGTGACTAGACAACGACCAATTGAGTCATGGTGATGACATAATCGCAATTCCAGTCTGGTGCAAGCTGGTCCAACATGCATTCTCCTGCTCATGCTGCAGCCTGGAAACCACACTCTAGATTGCTAAATGTCTTTAGTCTATTGTATAGGAGTAAACAACCAAGTCGGTCCAGTTGTAGAGTGAATTCATAGATAAAGCAACTATGGGTGTGTTTTGTTAGGGTGGGTCGTAGGTGCCGAATATAACACATAATAATCCCTGTCTCCACTGGGGTGTAATGATGACACAAGACCAGTCTTTGACCTACATTAACTTATCCACTTGTCTGTATGTTGGCCTGTCGCTTAAGAAGAAAGCCTCAACTGTTTCCCATTGGAACCCGTCCGGCCCCCCGCCATTAGGCAGAGAAGCACAGGGCAAGTGTAAGCCATTCAGTACCGGTGACCTCATGTTTCTGAGTCGTGAGTGGTTTCCAGCAACGTTGAGATTCCCGAAATGAGTTGGCAGTGCAAACAAGGACGGGCATTGTCCAGAGGAGCAGACCGAAGGCCCAGGGGCAGGTACGAGCTAAAACTAAAGGACTGAGAGGAAGTGCTGTGTCAGGGTTGTGACATCACTTACACAGAAATTTCACTGAGATGGAAGGGAAACCGAGGGAGGGAGAGAAAGGAAGGAAGGGAGAGAGAGACGAACAAATGCTAACCGGCAGGTAGGCTAGTCATTTATGAGAAACATTTCCTCTTGCCAAAGCAACTTGTGGGGCTTACTGGTAGAAATGCGCCATTTTTTTATTCTGGGTTCTAAACATTCACAATGCGTTAAGAGAAGAAAAAAGGCTTACATAATGTACTTAAGACATAAGGTATGAGGGTGTGCCTTTATGGCCATAATGGGCCAACACGGGTAGGGTAATGCATATGTTGCATTGACTTGGTAGTAATAAGGAGTCCGGTGTATCTGATGATTGTCTGGGACAATATGCAGTGGAACAAGTGAAAACTCCATGTATTTTTAGAATTGTTTCTAGAATCTTTCTAAAAGGCCAGTAGCTCACCATTGACCCGTAGGAGAACCCAAACTTAGTATTATTCAAGTCTATCAGTCTTACATTGCATTAACAGCCGACCCTAAGAAGAGGAGAACCTGTTTTGCAACAACTAATGTAGCTCCTCATAAAATCAAATAAAAATAACATTTGAAGCTGATTTCGATACCAATCTCTTTACATGGGTGTTGTATAAAAATCATTTTAAACATAAAGATATGGATGCAGATTTTAGGTAACACTGACAATAGGCCACAAAAAAAGAACAAGGAAGAAAAAAAAAGAAAAGAGCAAAACGTGCCGAAAAACAATGTGTCCAATAACTTGCTTAGCCTTACAACCAGGCCCTATCACTGAAGAGAAGCAGGCTGACAGAATGATGTCTTCATCTGCCTTCACGACTGTGTCAAACTTTTAAATCACAGCTTGGATTCGATATTTCACTGTGCTACACAGAAAGAAGCCACGGAAATCTGACAATTCAAGATTATTATATAGGCCAAAGCAAATACTTGTTTTAATGTGATTTTTATACAGGCTGGCAACCTGATCCAATGAATCGTTTGCTGACTTGAACATATCAGGCATTAAAAACTCCTAAGTATTAAATTAATCTGCGGTTAGTCGTCTAATTCAAGTGTGGGCTCGCGCCCTGTTTTGCCCCCAGAGAATGCCAAGTCTAAGATCATACTAAATTGCTCTTGTCATCTGTTTAAGACACTTGGCAATGACATTCTCAGCCCTGTAGTGTTCCTGAGAGACAAAACCATCTGGCTTGGCTCCAATGTGATAACTACTTGTTGGGGAAATAAATATTTTGGGAATTACTCCCAAACTGGGTCAGTGGCCATTTAATAGGGCTGGGAATTGCAGGGGACCTCACAATATGATATTATCAACATCTTTAGATCTTAATATGATTCTCACGATTAAATACTGTGGTTCTATGGTAAATACATCATTAACATATCTGCTGCAGAAGGACCTGAGAGCCATGAGAAAAACAAGGACTGTGCGGCAATGGAAATATAATAGCTGAAAACAAATGTCTGCCTATTTATAAAGATGTAGAACCTCATACAGTCTCTATGCTTTGAGATTTAGCTTCCTCTAATCCATCAATGGGAATTCCAAAACTCCTTCCCATCAACCTCCACTGCTTATAACAATAGCAGGCTCTGATGAAACTGTCCCTGTAAACTTTTCCCAGATCTGTCAAGGAGCACTGCCAAATAATAAACCCTCTAATAAATGCCTGGAACTAGTTATTCCACAAAGTAGGAAGGAAGAAAGGAACAACAGTTGGTACGCCATGCCCAGGTTGCTGCAACGTTTTATGAGCCATCTGAGGTTCATTGTTCCCATGTTTACTGGGGACATAGAGGAACTAGCTAGCCTGCAGAGAGAAGAGCACTCCAATGTCTGACTTTCAACACTGTTCAAAAGGACACGCTCACAAAACGGATACGTTTTTTAAATTTTTAATTCTACCTTCTATTTTCTCATTGGGATTCAGCCAAGTTAAGAACAATTGCTAATTGTAGTATTTATTATACAAGACCCAACATCGCAGATGCCATTGATGGTGTGCTTAAACTGATTTATGAACTTGTGACCAAGTTTTACTGCAAAAACAAAGTAACAGCTGGGGTCAATGAAACATGCAATTGCAAAGGCAAAATGATAGGTGTGAATTTCTAGCTACGCATGCAGGCAAACACACACACACACACACACACACACACACACACAGAATACATATATGTACATATACACAAACACACAATGTCATTGTGTGTGCAATACGATCTAATAGCTTTTGAATAATTCATATTTTTGGCCACAAAAAGTTGGCCACCTTCAAATGAGGAAGCAGGTTGTCATATGACAGTGTAGCCACCATTAAAATGCATGTTACAAAAACGGGTGGAGAACATGTAATTCAAAAACCCAACACAGAAAGTAAAATGGTGCTTTTCGGTAGTAATGCATAACAAAAGCAAGCACTCTGCTATCACAACCTAAACGAAAAACAGTCTGTTAATGATAGTGACCGCCAAGGCCACCAACGGATATGTTTCCTCAGCTGACATAAAACAACTACTGTTTATACAAGCCATGAAAAAGAAAACCTCAGCTTGAAAGTGTTTTTTTTTCTATGTTAGGCGTACATCTAGCTCTGACAGATGTTCCATCTCGAACAACGCTGGAAAGCCCTGGATTTGTCCAAAGACAAATTGTGGGCTTTACCTAAAAGAAAAGTCCCACATACAACTGACAACGAGGAATGCGTGCATACCGGATGTGGGTCATTTCCAATTCCGAGTCGGCCAATTGGGCAATTGTAGATTGAGTGGGCAATCGGGAGCTTCTCTATCAGCTCTACCATCAACTATTCTCAAATCATGACTGTAGTTACTTATTCTGCCATTTATTTTCCAGGAGCTAAGCTGCAGAATCCTGTGGTCTGTGGGTCAATCAACTGTGGTTGTCTAAAAGGACAAGTGGGTGCATGCTGGGGTCTGAGAGAGAAGATGTGGAGACAGGTAAACACAAGAAAGAGACACACACACACACACACACACACACGTGGAGACACTGGTCAAGTCAAAGAACTATGGAAATTCCCATCCTGAGCTGTTTCAGTAGAAGCCTGGGCAGGTCTCAACTAGATTAATGACTAATTATAGAGGGACAGAGAGACAGTCGATTACAGGTAGAGGCCAGAGAGGGAGACTAGGTTTATCATAGCCCATATAGCTGACTGCTGTTTATATGAAAGTGTGTTATGTCATCTTAGTCGACCGAATGTACTAATGTCCAAAAATGACCAAGCCATGTTCCAAGCCTATTGTTAAAAAGTTGACAAGAACATAGAACTTCCAAAAGAAATCTGCCGTGAACAATACATCGCCACTAATAGATTTTTCCATTAATACTGAGAGCTCTTGCATTATATTTGTTTCAGGTGTAAATGGTTGTCTCAATGCTTTTATCTTTATCCTGCAGTGCATCTAATGCAAACATCATGCAGAGAATGGTTTTTAAAACGGCTGCAGCTGAGTTCCAGACTAGATTAAAAACATGGGATTTTAGATTAAAACATGCTACGCCACAATAAAAATCACTAAAATACAGACTGTGCAGAATAGCACACAACTCACAGCTCATCAACATACATCTAGATATATACTGCATCTATATAGATATGCAAATTAATGTATAGGATATACTGCAACTGCTTGCATTGCTTCAGGTCATACATTCATACATATTTGGTGTTGAACATAAGTCAATTTCATATTGTGTATTCTGTATACCCAAAATACCATAATGTTATATCACTCGCAACTTTATGTCTTTAATTAGCAACACTGTTAAACCAAGTGAAATTCCATCTATGTGTAAAGGTATCTATGTGTAAATGTTTTGTACTACTGTACATAGTCTTACACACAACAAAATGAGTCACCTCTCTCCCCTCCCTTCCTTTCGGTTTCCTCGTCTCCCTTTTGTCTTTCAAGCAGCTCCCTAGTGATCATTCCGCCTCATATTCCTGTCATCGAGCATGTGCTATGTTATTCCTGATGCCCAGTCCCTCCCCTCTAAAGCCAAGCAACTCTATAACAATTAGACGCATTGGGACAGGCTGCTGAGAGTGTGACCCATTGAACTTCTGTATTGGTTGAGTTGCCCCGCAGACAGCTGGAAAGTGGCAGGCTCTAAGAAAAGGGCCTACCATGAAAACAGACTTGGGGTGGAGGTAGTAGCCTGCTAACAACCTCCAATATGAAGTCAAGAAGACAAGGCATCATTTTGGGCTGTCAAGAACACTTTTTACGCAAAACAGAAAGGACAGACACCACATAACGAACCGCCGTTAATACTTGCAAATTTTTCAAACCTTCACAGCAACCTAAGCGAGTCACATTTCTGTCAGTTATCTCCCCAATTCGCTAAAGTCCAAAGATTTCTCAAGTCAAAAAATTAAATCAAGCCTGCCCACTCAATAGTTTAAGGGACGTACTATGGAAAGACCCACTAGTCAGCCAGGTCTAGACTCTAAACAAGAACCATTCCATGTAGGGCCTGCTCATCTTTCCCATTTGCCACATTTCATCCAAGGTTTTCCCATGGCCATAATTACAAAAACACATAGCTTTATCCAGCTTAGGCCAGCCCTCCTCTCAGCATGCTCTCCGCAATTAACCAGTCTTAATTAAGGAGGCACATAACCGCCGCCAATGAAAAACACAAAGATTCAGTCGTTAAGTTGTGTCTACAAACCCATCAGCATAGTACAGGGAGGATTACAGTGAAAAGGGCAGTCGCACATTCTTATAATTTCCAGGTCTTATAAGACAGTGACTCTCCCTTTCCTTTTATAAATCAATTCCCTCATGTGGACTATAGCATTTCTTTAATAGATTTATGTGCACGGTTGACACAATTGAATGCAACCAATTACAACTGTTATTTATGAGCCTATTGTTGAGCCTTTTTTATGAGCCTATTGCAAGGCAGTGGCCTTGTTGGGCAATAGCTATGGGTTGACTGGGGTAGAATGTCTTAGCAATGTTCTGATAATTCTTAGCTCTATTTTAGTCAAATAAAGTTTAGATTCACCAATCTAGTCTGAGGGGGGAGCAGGGATTTCCAGCTTTAATCATGCTCTGGCCACATACAAAGGCAGCTTGGCAGCCTACAAAAATATATAAGACGGTCAGGTGGGAGAGCATCCTAAGACATATTGACCCACTCGACTTTCTGGTTGGATTAGTGTGTAAAACATGCAGAATGGCTTGGCATAGGAGCCAGTTTATTGTTACTGTTTCTTTAGTACCTTCCACTAAAAATCACGATGACACTGAGCCGTTCCCCGTGAACCTTTCTAGATCCTTGATATCCTGTCTGAGATTGAGGACAGCCATCTTAAATTCAAACCACAGGTTTCCAATACCGTTCAGAGATGGGCATTGCATTGATTTTATGGCAAATTAACAATTTATTTATGGGTTTGGATGCATGCTTATTTTCTTCTGGGTAAACTGGGTTCTTGCTTGAAGAGACACTTGTGTCAAGTGTCAACTTCAGAGCAACCGGTTTATTGACTAAATTGGCCTGGCCCTTAGTAAGCTTGATGATGTTGAATTTAAAATGGGCTGAAACAAAGTCTTTCAAGCCCTTGTCTCTTTGAAAGATGCTAGGACTACCCACCTAAGATTTAGAAGTTATAGTTTGAACAACGTTTTTGCACTGCAGGGTTGGTTTACATTTTCAAACAACAGAATATAACACACTGATATTTTGTTTTCTGATTGCTACAACAGTTTAACTAAGCTCAATTATATGGTAAATATTTTATGGGTACAAATATTACTGTTGCAATTCTAGTTTGCCCCTTTAATAATGCCCCAGGACCACTGGAAACAATGTAGGCCATAACCTCAAAGACATACCACCAAATGTTCTTTTCTGAAAATTATTTGGGAGTAAGGTCAAACCCACCACTGATATCCAGTTTGAGTTTAGGAGACATTTTGAGTCCTATGTATTTGAGCTGTTTTAATGAGACATGAGGTAAATGTATTAATATAAAACAAATGAGATTACAATAACAAAAAACATCCATATTATTTATTTCCTTCAGTTGATTTACATAGCTAGAATTTTGTCAGTAACAACAAATAACAACATCTGAAAGCCCAGTATATAGACAATTTATTCCAGTCATGAACTTAAAACCCACAAGCTAGCTTTTTCAAGCTATAGATAAGCATAAAAAATTCGATATTGTCAGTTGAAAATAGCCTTTTTTAATTCTGTGGCATTCAAAGAGTACTAATGAAGTCATCTGTTGAGAACAGATGATGTGTTGCTGTGGTTGTGTGACTACTGACCACCATGCATGCGTCTTTTCACGAACCTTCTAATTACGGAATCCCTTTCATAACTCGGCATAATAGTTTCTATGCTGAAAGGGCTTCATTGGCAAAGTCATTTGAAGACATATCAACTTAATGAACATTGTGTTCATGTTGATTATAATCTGTCTCAGGTTAACTCTGAGAAAATATTCACAAAAGTGGGACAGTAGTTTGCTGCATACTGCCAAAAACAAGAACTGGAAAGTGGTACCAAAAGCAAAACATTTATAAGTACCCGTAAGTGACATAGACACTGTTGGATAAGGTGCCTGGAAGCTTAGATTTTGTATCGTTAGCCGTTGGAGGGCTCTCCTCCTCATGCTTTGGTTTCCGCCAGATATCAGGGTGAAGATAAAAGAGAGGAACTTTTTGGGGAAAATACCAAAAACATATACATGACCTGAATAATGAAGTCTCTGACAGTGATTATCAATTATTATCTGCTATAATGTTCTATGAACATCATTTGGCCATCATGTCATCTTGGGACTTCCGATTGTTGAACTTAATTAAAATTTCATGGATATTTTATGAACTATATTAACAACATCAATTAAAATTAAGTAGACATCTCACAAGAGGATCCTGTAAAAGGGTTAAAAAAATGGAAGAGGCTAAGAATAGCCCCAGCCGACAGTAAACAAACAAACATTTTGCTGAGGCAACAGGAATTCTGCAAGACCCTGAGAGAATAGCAAGATGTTCCCCACCTTGGGTGAAAATATGTCTTGAAAACTATTGTTTTTGCACAAGGGCAATGGCAGTGCACACAATGCACTTCATGTAAAGGTTTGTTGCATCTGTATAGAAAATAGGTTTGTATAGAGACATTTTGATTAAATGCAAAACATCAGTGTCCTGCTTTAGAAAAGTTTTTAAGCAAAATAGTTTGCAGTCTGGTCAAGAGGTGTGATAAGTGGTTGAATAAATAAATAACTGTTTAAGTGGTGGGCATTGGCAAGAGCCAGCAGAGGAAATACCACAGACAATGTTTCTGTATTGGGGCACTCTGTAGAATCCTGCTTCTAAACAATAACACAACTTCTCATCTACTTTGATAAAAGAAGACCGGTACTAGCTAATTTGATTGATTTTGCATATACAGATGATTTGAAACAGTAACTTAAAACATTAACTGCAGATGTGTACTGGTAATTCCTGCTTGTATTTATGCTATTAGAATAGTGAAAATCTTACATATTTCCCCTTAAATATATCAGGGACTGTCATTCCTCTTTGGTAAACCATTAATTAAAGTGGCTGGGCCAGCAAAACTACACCAATAATACCTGGACACACTGTATTTAACTGAAAATCTTTAAATCACGTTGCATCATTTAACACACAAAACACAGGATCCATGTCTCCAGACAACACCATACGTTTCCCTTGACAAATAAGCCTGTTACCAATGCCAGCCAAGTTGGCATAGCAACTACACAATCGCTTACAACACCGCTGACAAAGCAGGTGAGAGAAGAGAGAGATTACCGCAGCAGTCGAGTACAGTGATAAAACAGGATAAAATGCTAAAATGAATCTAGCTCTCAGAAGAAGCAAATTGCATTCAAGCTGGAAAACCTTCAACTATTATGATTAATACCATGGCAGGTATGAAAACAGTAGCTCTCTTTCAATCAAACACACATATGGGCCTGACTTACAGAGGAAGGGGTTTATTACAAATAAACAGTAACCTATTGGAGGGGTACTTTTGCTTGTTTTTGTGTTTTACAGTGGAAGGGCTACAAACGCATGCTTGGTGTTGGAAATTGAGATTGTTTTACCATCATTCACAGTCACTGAGTTCCCAATGGGGCTTGACTCCTGGGATGTGTAGACATTATTGAAGATGTAATAGATGTTTGAAACTCGAAAAGAGCCTCTGAACACACAGGAAAGCTGACAATTTATGTTTTCAGTCTAAATTGCTAATGTTGCTAAACAGTAGTAAAAGGTGCATGTTAAACACTTGTTGCACATATACCCAGATGACGCATTTGCACAAAAGACACTGAAGCTTTTGAGTGCAGCTGGGGATCTACTCACATCATGCACATCACAGTACATTTGCCACCAGCAACATATCTTACAACTATTAATTTAATCTAAAATGTCCAATGAAAAAGAATGTAAAACCTCTGTTTATCAGGTAAGCTAACTAAGTCAGTAGTTGAACAATAACATTTCAGACTAAAAATACTGTACAACCCCTTATGTTTAGTGATGGTTTTAAAGAATATTGTATTTAAAATTTTCCCAAAGCAAAGCCAAGCTCTAAATATAAAAGACACTCCTCAGTCATCAGGTTTAGGTATCATTATTTTCTTTTTCCTAACTCCTACAATGCAGTTTCCCAATTGGTACATAATGATTACTGGTAAAGTTGACATCTGCTTTAACATCAATGGTGCGAAATGGCAAATAGACCTAAACATTAGGAAAAAAGATTTTAAATATTAATATATACAGTTATACACACTACCTCTGAAAACATGCGGTCACTTTGAAATCAAACTGAGAAAGTGTAGACATGTTCCAATGGCAGTTTTTGTTTGCTAATCCAGGTTTATCATTTTAATAGGTTAATTGATCATTAACCTATTGATCATCAGAAAACCATTTTGCAATTGTTAGCAAGAGTTTAAAACTGATGTGCTGATTAAAAAAGCGGTAAAACTAGCCTTTTTTAGACTAGTTCTGTATCTGTAGCATCAGCAATAATGGGTTCAATCACAATCTGAAAATGGCCAGAAACAGAACTTTTTACTAAGACATGTCAGTTAATTCTTGTTCGGAAAAATGAAGTCAAGAAACAGAAGAACTAGTAAAACGCGCTGTATTACTCCCTTTACAGAAAACCATAAACTGACTCTAAACAGAAAAGAAAGAGTGGGAGGCCCCGGTACAAACCTGAGCAAGAGGACAAATACATTACCATGCCTAGATTGAGAAACAGAGGCCTCGCAAGTTCTCAATGGCGGCTTCATTAAGTAGTACCAAAACACCTGTCGCAATTTCAAAAGTGAAGAGGTGACTCCGGGACGCTGGCCCTGTAGGCAGTGTTGCAAAGAAAAAGCCCCATCTCAGAACGGCCAATAAAAAGAAAAGATTAAGATGGGTAAATGACCAGTTATACTGGATAGAGGAAGATTGGAAAAATTGTTATGGACAGGCGAATCTGTTTGAGGCATTCAGACCATAAAGGAGAACATGCCTGAGATGCAGACAAAAGAAAAAGATGCTGGAGGAGTGCTTGATGCCATCTGGCAAGCATGTTGGAGGCAAAGTGATGGTCTGGGGGTGCTTTGTTGGTGGTACATTGGGAGATTTCTACAGCATAAAAGGGATCTTGAAAATAGGCCATAACTCCATTTTGCAATGTCATGACATTCCCTGTGGATGGCGCTTGATTGGAACCAATCACCTCCTACAATAGAAAAATGACCCAAAGCACAGCTCCAAACAATGTAAGAACTGTTTAGGGAAGGACTCTGGTATTCTGTATATGTCTATAATGGAGTGGCCAGCACAGCACCAAATCTCAATCTTATCAAGCTGTTGTGTGAGCAGCTTGACGGTATGGTACCCATCAAGCCAATCCAACTTGTGCAATGTGCTTCAGGAAGCATGCGGTGAAATCTCATCAGATTATCTCAACAAACTGACAACTATAATTCCAAAGGTCTGCAAGGGTGTAATTTCTGCCAAAAGCGAATCTGGAAGGACAATTTTTATTTAAATTACAAATCAATATTTCTAAACCTATCCTATTATTTCAAACCTATATTTCCTACAAACTTAACTAAAAACCTATTCAAACTCGTTTCATTAATTTTTTCATGGAAAACAAGTAAATTTCTAAGTGACCCCAAACTTTTGAATGGTAGGGTACATATATACACACATACAGAGAGAAAGAAACATCCTGGTTAAAGGAAAAGTAAGTGTAATGAAACAGAGAGAAAGACAGCGAGAACATAAACACTGGGAAAATGCCAAGCACTGGCATGGTGGAGGTGCTTCCCCTTATGTGCACAGCTGGTTTATGAGACAGTGAGCAATACCACCCTCCTCGTCTCCCAGACGCTGAGGAACTTAACTTCTCCCTGTTAGGTGGCTTTAAAAATAGACAGTGTAGTAACAGCAACAATAACAACATCCCCTTGCCAAGCCACTCAGTTTCTCGTCTGGCGTTTGTCATCTTCGAAACATTTCCAGGATGGAGTTTTCCACTGAAACAAGCTATGTCCAACTTCTGGTTTCCATCGAACTCATCTGTTGAATATATTCTTATCACAGACCCATTAATCAGTTGTATGTGCTGCTGAATATTTCCGAGGTGATACATTTGTTCCAAAATTGCCTACATTTATTGACCTGTGAACTTAACAGTGTGAGATTTTCTGCAGTCCAACTGCCCTGTACATAACTCACAGGCAACTGGTAAGCCTCTCGAGAAGACAAAATATTCTACAGATGACAGGTCGGTTTGCTGAGGTCATCCCTGTTTGGGACTCTAAGTCATTATGCATTTCTGGTAGGTTTTTCTGTGCTGAGTAAACTTGGATCAGATTTGTCCATAATATTCTGGAAGCACTTGCAATTGTGCAAGTCATGTTTCCCTGTGCTCCCCACTTCAAAAATACACAGACGGGCTACAGTTTGTACAAGTGGCTGACAGATTGATTGGGAAGGCTGGTTAATTTAGACCAATTTTAAGTTTTTAAAACAAGCAGTAATCAGCGTGTTAACAGGCAATATAGCAATGAAACTGTGTCTGTCAGCACCATACACTATCTCTGGGCCGCCTGGCTTGTTGGAAACTTTGTGAAGACTGTTTCTTCCTCAGGAATACCAAAATTAATTCCCTAGAATGTAACATGATAATTTCATGTTGAACGCTGTGTAACGTCACATCCATTACGGTTGCCATGTGTTCCAAAAGAATTGTTCTGTATTTCACTGAAACAACTAACATATCCAAAATGACTGTTTTAAAAAATTGTGAAAAACGGAAACTAAGGCATTTTCTGACAGTCATAAATGCATTTCAAATTGCTTTGTCTTAAATGTATCATGACATTGATCATCAGCCTGAGACGCCTCAAACACGCATTCAGCCATGCGGTGTGTGTGCATATGTGTGTGTGTGTGTGTGTGTGTGTTTGACTATGCTCATGAGTGTGTCAAACTGATCAGCTGAGTGGCTATTAGTGATTAAGTAGGCTATAGCAGTGACTGTGCATAGAGAATTAATATCTGCACAACATGATCTGCACATGTTCAGATGATTCAATATTTGGTCCAAAGATGGACAAAAGATCCAGAAAAGATCGGATTTGTCTGGATGTGTCTAGTAACCGATAAGAGAAAGTTCCCTTTGATTGCTGTCTATTACATTACATATACATGTCTGTCATTATACAGAGTGTTTAAGTAAAATAGGCATATCTAAGCTAAATGGCCTATAATCTGAGAATATCTCTGAAAGGAAACAATCTACAAGTAGTCCAAACCAAACTAAGAGAACAGCTACTGACTGAATGCCTGCTGTCCTGGTGCAATCAACCTTTTTCTGCAGAAAGTGGGAGGACATGCTGATAGGGAAGAAGTGATTACACAAGGCACCAACGCCTTTTCAACAGAACACTAGAGTTTGTGAGGTCAATATGGCTGGTGACTAATGCCTTCATACATATCACAGCAATTGAGTTCCAGACAATAGGGGCGTCAAAACATCAGAATGGATTTTGATGGAAAGCCAGAACTGGTAATACATCTTTCCTTCAGGTGTATAGTTGAGTCATAATGTTAAGGCTGATCTGTGTATACATAGTACAGTTTATAAATATATTATATAGACCGATCAGCCATAACATTATGACCACCTGCTAATTATGGTGTAGGTCCTCCTTTTGCCAAAAACATCCCTGTGGTATCTGGTACCTAGACATTCGCAGCAGATCCTTCAAGTCCTGTAAGATACGAGATGGGTCCTCCATGGATCGGACCTGTTTGTCCAGCACATCCCACAGATGCATGACTTGATTGAGACATTTTTGCTTTGTGGCAGGGTGCATTATCCCACTGAAAGTGGCCAATGCCTTCAGGGAATACCATTGCCATGATACGGTACACATGGTCTGCAACAATGGACAGGGGTCAGCATGGGAACCCTGACTGGTCTGCGGCTATGCAGCAAACTGCAATGTACTGTGTGTTCCAACATCTTTCTATCAGTACCAGCATGAACTTTTATAGCATTTTGAGCTACAGTAGCTTGTCTGTTGGATTGGACCACACGGGCCAGCCTTCACTCCCCACATGCATCAATGAGCCTTGGCCTCACATGACCCTGTTGCCAGTTCACCGCTTTTTCTTTCTTGCACCACTTTTGATAAGTACTGACACCCGCAAATCGGGAACACCCCACAAGGGCTGTAGACTTGGAGATGCTCTGACACAGCCATCACAATTTGGCCCTTGTTAAAGTCGCTCAGATGCTTGCGCTTGCCTATTTTTCCTGCTTCAAACGCATCAGAATTGAGGACAGAATGTTCACTTTCTGCCTAATATATTTTGCCCACTGACAGGTGCCATGATAATGATATTATCAGTGTTATTCAAATCACCTGTCACTCGTCATAATGTTATGTCTGATTGGTGTATATACTGTATATATACAACCCTATTCCCAAAAAGGTTGGGACGCTGCATAAAATACAACAACAGAATGCAGAGATGTGCAAATAATGTATCCCTATATTTATTTGAAAAGAGTGCAAAGACAACATATCAAATGTTAAAACAGAATTGTTAAAAACTGTTTTGGGAAAAATACAAGCATTTTTTTTATTTGATGCCAGCAAAACATTTTAAAAAAGATGGGACAGGGCATGTTTACCATTGTGTTGGATCACCTCTCCTCTTAACAACATTCTACTAGCTGTTGGGAACTGAGGAGACCAACTGCTGTAGTTTTGAAAGAGAAATGTATCCCATTATTACTTGATTCAGGATTTCAGCTGCTGAACAGTTTGGGGTCTCCTTTGTCATCATAATGTCATGTCATAATGCACCAACTGTTTTCAGTGGGTGACAGGTCTGGACTGCAGGCAGGCCAGTTTAGCACCAAGATTATTTTACTACAGAGCCATCCTGTTGTAATATGTACAGAATGTGGTTTGGCATATCTTGGCCTTCCCTGAAAAAGGCTTGTCTGGATGGCAGCATTTGTTGCTCCAAAACCTATATATCGTCGCTGTTGGGCAGAAACCATCTCCAAATTTTGTCTCTTTTTTTATAAATAATTTTATTGGTCACCCTTCAAGTCTGTGTGGGCTTCACAAATATAAACTGATTAAAAGTATTAAAAAGAGCTTGGGACTAAACCTCGTAATGCCATTGGATCCTAAAACTGTCTGCAAAACCTTGTAGCTCCACCCCACATTTAGAATGAGACATTCTGCACGCAGTAGAGCTGAAGGTACAGTGACGAGGCGGTTTGGTCGGACTTCATCTGAGGTGCAGCATCCCTTTTATGATGGACTACCTGTTTTTATATCTACTCAAGAAACACTTTTTCAGAAAGTCGCTTGGAAATATGGTCTGTCACAGGTTGCGTTTTTCCAAAATGCACATGCTAATTTGGGATTTTGTATAGTTTTGGCAATGAGGCACATGAAAACAGAGATACGTAAAAAGAATGCAGTATATCCCAATCAACTGTCAAGCCCTGGTGCCTACTTTTCAGTGCAATTTTGTCTAGCATTTGCTATATGCTCATACCTTCAATAACCAGTTGATAGCACAAAATCTTTTATAACAAGAGACTTTGCCCAAACGTTTTTAACAACAGGAAAAACAGAGAGCCCACATAGTTACAATAAACTTTGTAACCTGTTGATGTTAACATAGTGTGATGAACATCAGATTCGGCTGTTCTAATCAATGGTGAACAAAACACATCTCGCCTTTAGCTATTCAAAAACCTTGAATGGTAAATCCAACTGAGCATGAATTTGGTAAAGTATTAATAATATAATGACACATGCAAATATCTGACCATATGCGCTGCTTAAAAAAGTCAGTATTTATGGTGCCTTCAGTGTGACATCACTAAATGGGCTCAGGAACACTTCCAAAAACCATTGCCCGTGAACACAATGTCACTGCATCCACAAATGCAAGTTAAAACTCATGCAAAGAAGAAAGCATATATCAGAAACTCCACCAACTTCTTTGGGCCCGAGCTCATTTAAGATGGACTGAGGTGAAGTGGAAAACTGTCCTGTGGTCAGACTATTCAAAATCAGAAATTCTTTTTGGGAATCACGGGCACCTTGTCCTCCTGGCTGAAGTGGAGAAGGACCATCCGGTTGTTATCAGCACATAGATCAAAAGCCAGCATTCGGGATGGTACGCATTAGTGCACATGACATGGGTGACTTGCACATCTGAAGGCACCATTAATGCTGCATAATATATCGGCGCTGTTGGGTGGAAAACTTGAATGTCCAAAACTGTTACTTTTCAGGAAATGAAAAAGAATTGTGTCTGTTTTAAATTAAGTCTGAGGGCACAAAGATCACCGACATCTAATATTGGTTTTCGGCCTTGTCCCTTGTGTGTAGAGATATCTCCGGATTCTATAAATCTTTTAATGATATTATGTACTGTAGAGGATGAGAACTCCAAACTCACCATCACAGATTGGTGAACCCCTCCCCATCATGATTTCTGAAAGACTCATCCTCTCTGGGATGCTCTTTTTATACCTAAATATGTTACCGACCTGTTGACAAACTAACCTAATAAGTTGTGAGACGTCCCATCAGGATTTTTTTTTTAGCATTACTCAACTTTTCCAGGCATCTGTTGCCCCGTTACAGGCATCAAATTCAAAGTAGGAGTTTTTCCCCAAAAATAAAATTTCTCAGTTTCAACATTTGATATGTTCGGTACTATTTTATAATAAATATTGGGTTTAATTGATTAGCACATAATTGCATTCTGTTTCCCTACAGATTTTACAAAGTATCACAACATTTTGCAAACGGGCTGTATATATTTTCATAATTTGGGCTCTTTACACCACCACAGTGAATTTGAAATGAAACACCTGAGATGCAATTGAAGTGCAGCTTTAATTCAAGAGGTCAAAAAAAATATTTCAAGAAACGTTTAGGAATTGCAGCTATTTTCTGTTACATCATCAGTAATAACTAACGACCCAGTGCCATTGGAAGCCATGCATGGACATGCCATCAGAATGCCTCCACCGTGTTGGACAGATGATGTGGTAGGCTTTGACTCATGAGCCGTTCCAAGCCTTCACCATACTTTTTTCTTCCCATCATTGTGGTACAGGTTGATCTTAGTTTCATCTTTCCAAATAATGCTGTTCCAGATCTGGACTGGCTTTTTACATGTATTTGGGCAAAATCTGGCTTTTCAATTCTTGAGGCGTATGAATGGTTTGCACCTTGTGGTGAACCCGCTGTATTTGTTCTTGTGAAGTCTTCTCTATATGGTAGACTTGGATAATGATATGCCTACCTCCTGGAGAGTGTTCTTCATTTGGCTGGATGTGGTACAGGGGTTTTTCTTTACCATCCTACGATCATCCACCACTGTTGTCTTCCATGGACGTCCAGGCCTTTTTATGTTGCAGAGCTCACCAGGGCATTCTTTTTTTCTCTGTTGATTTGGCCACTTCTAATGTTCCTGCGATCTCACTGATGGATTTTTTTTGCAGCCTAAGGATGGCCTGTTTCACTTGCATTGAGCGCTCCCTTGACTGCATGGTGTGGCTTCACAGCAAAAGCTTCCAAATGCAAATGCCACACCTGGAATGAACTCCAGAACTTTCACCTGTTTTATTGATGAAGGTATAATGAAGGAATTTCCCACACCTGTCCAGGAAACAGCTTTTGAGTCAATTGTCCAATTAAAAAGAGGTGGCTACATATTAAAGAACTGTCATTCCTAAAGCCTTCCTCCAATTTGGATGTAAAAACCCTCAAATTAAATCAGAGAGACTGCACCTTAAGCCCATATTCATTATTTAACTGTATTTGGAAAATATTTTGGTAAACAGCCAAAATAAAAAAAACTTCTGTCAGTGTCCAATTATTTCTGGACCCAACTATACATACACACAAACTGATGAGCCAAAAAATTATGACCAACTGCCCAATATGCTTTTGCAAGGTGGAGCTGCGATGGATCTGACTGGTCCAGCACATCCCACAAACGCTCTGGGGAATTTGGAGGCCAGGGCAACACCTTGAGCTTTTTCATCATGTTCCTCAAACCATTCTCGAACAATGTGTGCAGTGTGGCAGGGTGCATTATCCTGCTGAATGAGGCCACTACCATCAGGAAATACCATTGCCATGAAGGGATGTACCTGGTCTGCAACAATGTTTAGGTAGGTGGCACATGTAAAATTGACATCCACATGAATGCCCAGACCCAGGGTTTCCAAGCAGAACTTTGCCCAGAGCATCAGACTCCCGGTACCAGGTTGTCGTCTTCCCACAGTGCATCCTGGAATGTTCCCTTGTTAGGAGTATATCAATGTAATTTGCCTCACCTGTGAGTGGTCACAATGTTTTGGACCAACGGCGTGTAAATATAGAAATTATGTAAATAGTCCAATAGTCTTTATCATGTAAATAGGTGAATGGAGTCACCTGTCTGCAATTAAGGAGTCTCGCATGGTTTTAGGTTAAATGCACAGGCCACCCTCAAAAACGGTATCTGGGCCCTAGACAAGGAGGCTTCCAAAAGGCTTATGGCAACTCTAAATGAGTTACAGTATTCCACAGCAGAGCTGGGAGATATTGTGCATTCTGCAACAACAGCCCGAGTGCTTCACAAAAGTGGCCATTGTAAGAAAATTGCAAAAAGGAACCCATTGTTGAAAAAGAACTTGCAACAAATTTTGTTCAGAGTCTGTCAGAAAGTATGTGGGAGACTGAGTGTACATGAACAAATTATTCGATGGTTTGGTGAGACACTGAGCGCTATGTTTGGTACAAGCCTAACAGCGTACATCATCCAATGAACACCATCCCTACTGTGAAGCATGGTGGTGACAGCATCATGCCATGGGGATTCTCTGAGTCTGGGCCTGGATATCTTGGGGAAATAAAGGGCACAATCGTTGCAAGAAAATACAAGAAAAAAGTGGTGAAGTATTTTTTGAGAGAATTTTTATTCCAGTAGGACAATGAGACAGACACTGGAGTAGCAAAAAAAAATCCTTGAGTGACCCTGTTAAAGGACCTGGACCTTCACCCAAAAAGAAAATAAGAAAAGTGTAAAAAAACTAAAACAAAACATTTGCTCTTCACCAAAGTCTTTTCAGTGCTTGAGCAATTTTGCAAAGAAGAATGGGCAAAAATTGTTGCATCTAGATGTTCAAAGCTGATAGAGATTTTGAAACAGCCAAAGGTGTCTCTTCCAAATATTAACTCAAGGGAGAGAATACGTATGCAGTCAATCATGAGAATAAGTTAGGTGGGGAATGGTACTCACCGGCAGTTCTGAAGGTTCTGGCAAAAATTCTGAATCTTCTCCAAAGATGAAGTCTGGAGGTAGTTCTGGATCCCCTGCATTGAATATGATGTCCCCTGTGAAAGAAAATTATATGAATTGTGAACTTCAATTAATCCCGTAATAGTTTGTAACTACATTAGCAGTGAGCATTCGGGAATACATCTTAATCTGACCAAAGGACAATTCTATGGAAAATCATGGTGAAAATGTGTAGAACACAACGTTGGTTCAACTGAAAGGAAAACTGTAGAGGAACAAGATCACTTATTTAAAGGAGTAAGGCTGTGCCTTTGTATTGAGCCAGGGTGAAAGGGCAGAAGGTTGGATTCAAACCCATGCCGACGTGTGTGTGTGTGTGTGTGTTGTGGTCTGAGGATTATACCACTGGACCACGCAGACCACAAACACATTCACTTTAATTTGATGTAGTACTGCAGGAGTTGGCACCTCTGATCCTGGAGGGCTGAAACACTTATGTTTTTCACCCTCCCTTTCTAATCAGAGACTAAGACCTGAGACACCAGGTGGATGCTATTTCCTAGCATGCAGAAAAAAAACTAAAGTGGTTTGGCCATTTTACAACTTACTAGAGGAATGGTACTACTAAAACTTTGGTATGGTACTGTATCACTGACAACCACCTGATCAACAATCATGAACGCCTGGCTTAAAAACCCAAATATGTGTAATGGCACCTGTATTTTGTAGCAACCACCTGCCTGTAGCTTAGTTGGTAGAACATTGGGTTTGCAAGGACAGGGATGTGGGTTTGATACCAATGGAGGGCCAGCCCAAAAATTAATGCTCTGACTAAAAATATATCTGGATAAGAGTGTCTGCTAAATTATTTGAATGGAAATATAAATTATGAAATGTACCACTGATTAACCTATTAAGCAAGAATAGGGACAGGTGATTGGCTAGACACTTCAAAAAATACCATCATTGTGCATACGGAACAATACACTCTTCAATCGCCTTCTTCCAGTAACACTCAAACATTTACAAGGACAAAAAAATTAACAATCATGCTGTTCTGTTTAAATGCTAGGGATTTTTCAATTCGCAATAGGCCCTCACAGAATAGTCAGCCAGTTGTAATACGGAATTGAACCAAGCAGTGGGATTGAATAACCTACTCTAAAATTGGGTCAATATTTCCCTTGAGGCCATCATACTGTTAAAATACATGTACAGTGGGGAGAACATGTATTTGATACACTGCTGATTTTGCAGGTTTTCCTATGTACAAAACATGTAGAAGTACGTCATTTTTATCATTGGTACACATCAACAGTGAGAGATGGAATCTAAAACAAAAATCCAGAAAATCACCTTGTATGATTTTTAATTGCATGACATAAATATTTGATACATCAGACAAGCAGAACCTAATATTTGGTACAGAAACCTTTGTTTGCAATTACAGAGATCATACGTGTCCTGTAGTTCTTGACCAGGTTTGCACACACTGCAGCAGGGATTTTGGCCCACTCCTCCCAACAGACCTTCTCCAGATCCTTTAGGTTCAGGGGCTGTCGCTGGGCAATACAGACTTTCAGCTCCCTCCAAAGATTTTCTATTGGGTTCAGGTCTGGAGACTGGCTATGCCACTCAAGGACCTTGAGATGCTTCTTACGGAGCCACTCCTGGCTGTGTGTTTCGGGTCGTTGTCATGAAGGAAGACCAAGCCACGACCCACCTTAAATGCTCTTACTGAGGGAAGGAGGTTGTTGGCCATGATCTCTCGATACATGGCCCTATCCATCCTCCCCTCAATACGGTGCAGTTGTCCTTACACAGCTCTCTGGTCTTGGCCATTGTGGAGAGGTTGGAGTCTGTTTGATTGAGTGTGTGGACAGGTGTCTTTTATACAGGTAACAAGTTCAAATAGTTGCAGTTCCTACCCATAGATTCCCCTTAAGTAATGAGTGTAGAACAGGACGGCTTCTTAAAGAAAAACTAACAGGTCTGTGAGAGACGGAATTCTTACTGGTTGGTATGTGATCAAATACTTATGTCATGCAATAAAATGTAATTTAATTATTTAAAAAATCATACAATGTGATTTTCTGGATTTTTGCAAAATAAGCAGTGTATCAAATACTTGTACTCCCCACTGTATATGTTTATCTGCCCCGCATTGAACTGCATCATAGAATGTTTTTGCACAGTCACATACTAGAAAACAAATTAAAATTCCATCTTATTTACACATAATCTCCAGTGATATTCTCATCTTCCTGGTGTTAAGGCAACACTAATGCCAAACACATAATTATTGGCAATTTCAACCTATTTAAGCCAGTAGTAGTGCAAAGCATTGGTAAGTTACCTATCTAACATGCAGTTGCTTCCACTTAGATGGCTAATTTCAGGCATTCCTGGTGGAGATAATGCTGGTTTCAGAAATTACCACTGTTGATTATGGTACCGATTTTCATGGTGGTAACACTGCTGCCTGCAGTATAGATAAATGCTTCGTGGAATTGTATAATTTGTGGAAATATTTCAGACAGTGTAAACCAACATTTACATTTTAGTCATTTAGCAGACGCTCATGTCCAGAGCATCTTACAATAAGTGCATTCCCCTTAAGGTATCTTGGAAAGCCAACACCTGACAATCATAATAAGCAAAATTTCCTCAAATGTCAGTGCCAGAGAAACCAACGTTGTGTTTTTCGGGTGGTGGGGGGATACATAATTAAGACACTCATCAAAGAGGTAGGTTTTCAGACACATTTGGAAGATTGGCAGGGACTCTGCTGTCATGGCTTCAAGGGGAAGTTTTTTTCACTATTGAGGTGCCAAGACAGAGAAAAGTTTTGCCTTGGCGGAGCGGGAGTTGCCCGCCCGCGAGGGTTGGGTGGCCAAAAGACATGAAGTGGCAAATCGGAGTGCATGGGAAGGGTTGTGGTGTGTAAGCATAGCCTGCAGGTAGGGACATGCAGTTCCCTTTGCTGCACCATAGGCAATCACCATGGTCTTGTAGAGGATGTGAACTTCTACCAGAAGACAATGGATCTTGCAGAGGATAGAGGTTAAATGGTTTGGGAAGGTTGAACGAAAGACGGCTGCTGCGTTCTGGATTGGTTGCAGGGGCTTGATGGCACAAGCGGGGAACCCAGCCAACAGTGCATTGCAATAGTCCAGGCAGGAGATGAAAAGTGACGGGATGAGAGTCTGAGCTGCTTCCAGTGTAAGGTTGGGTCACATTTTGCGGATGTTGTATAGCATTAACCTACAAGAGCAAGTCAGTGTTCTGATGTTTGCAGAGAATGACAGGTCCGTGCCAAGTGTCACGCCAAGGTTCTTTGCGCTCTCTGAGGGGACCACAGTGATGTTGTAAAAAATTTTAAAATTAAAAAAGAGTTACCAAAAAGTGTTTCAGACACACTATTGGACCTACGTGCTACTTCCTACCCATAGATTCCCCATTGGGTTTGGATTTGCTTCAAATCCCACACACAACATTAAATATTATTGAGATCTGGGATTTGACTCCAATTCCATAACCCTCAATTTCTTCTTTTTGAGCCATTCAATTATATATTTGGTTGTGGGGTTTAGATAATTTTCCTGTTGTAAAATCCGGTCAGCTTCATCTTTTTTAAAGATTCTCCTAAAAATATCTTTTTTTACATTTAATAGATTTTCCTCACATTCCCCAAAAGAACTGTCACGTACAATATGAAATTCAAGGTTGAAACAATGATGGCAAGTATTGGTATGAGGTTCTTCAGTTCAACGGCAGTCTATCATTTTCGGCAAATACGGTGTCTGGCATTGCGGCCAAACAACTCCACCTTTTACTCAACTGACCTGACCATATTGTTCTAGTAGTTTTGGTCTTTGTCCAGATAGTGTCCGGCAAATGTCAGTTATTCCTTAATATTGTTTTTTGGAGCAGAGGCATCTTCCTTCCTGAGATACCATGTACAGTAGATCAAGTTTGTGCAGTCTGTCTCTGAAAGTTGACTCATGCACGTCATCCTTGATTGTGGCAAGAGAGGCATTTAGATACCCTAATGTTACCGTGGGGTTCTTAGAGACCTCTATGAGCATCGTTGAGTTACCTCTTTGGCTAATTGAGGTGGGACAACTTATCCTATTTAGATTACCAGTGATCATGAATTTTAAAGAGAAATAATCATTCCTGAATTGCTTGTAAATGGCTTTGTTTTCCCTCCCAGACTCATTAGTATCTGAGGCTCTCTGTTAGGTCTTTCGAACTCGATATGATGTGTTACCTACCCAACCATATGGATTAGACCCAACCAGAACAAGTTTCAAATCTTTATCAGGGGCGAGACTCGCACAAATTACTTGCGAATGATGTTCTTATCATTTGCATACCTGATTCTAATTTAATATGAATTATCATGTGGCTGGAATGTTGTTGAAATGCTCATGTGTACAAATATGTGTGTGAAAAAAAAACATTTTAAGGAGTGTACATTTTTTTTGGACATTATATAATATCCTATTTACTTATTTAGTTTTTTATTGTATTTATACACATGTAATTTGTACTCCATCTTTCCTATGTAAATTAAAGAAACATAATTTAACTCATTACATTGTGTATTCCTTTCAGCTACACCCATGGCAACATCTGCTATAATGACTGTGACCAATAAAACTTTGAAGTTTTATTCTGGAAAAACGAATGTGTGGTTCAGAATTTTCTGATATTACACAATACATTTCCGTCAGCACAGGGTGTTTTTGCTCTTTTTAAGGCAGAGAAAAAAAATTGGCAAACACATGGCAGCGTATTTTCCAGAAAAGTCAAAGATGTCAAACAGAAGAAGGTGATTTGCCATAAATCTGTAACATTAATTCTGGAAGCCAGTCAAAATAGACCTGTTGGTCAAATATACTGGCATGTACAACCTGCAAAGCTCGGGATGTTGTTGGGTACAAACTTGTGCAAGGAAATTGCCTGTACAAGTAGGGTGCTATGCTAAATATATAAACACAATCACTTGAGTGTCATCAGTGCCCCTTCCTACCTATTTGTTAATAAACATACAAAAGCTATTACGGTCAAAAAATCTAAACTTCCACATATCACACATTCATACCAGCTGCCGTGGTGAGCCTATGGGGAGAACAGTTTGTGCTGTTCACTGTATGGAAGACCACCAGGCTGTTGCAGGCCATCAGGGGGCAGGTGCAGACGCTGGCAAGGACCAGGGCCAACCAGCCTTGACAATGAAAAAAAATATTCTTTAGGCAAAAGTCTAGGAAAATGTAGTATTACTCTCTCCAAGAGTGTAGGTAATGAGGTTTTAAAGAATATTTGTATTAATACATTTTATTTGATTATAAGTCAAGCTAAAACTCTAATAATTCATATTATTTGGGCAAAAACATGAACTTGACTGTAGGCTAATATTGAAACAATAAATTAACAGAAGACTTTTAAATATATGCCTATTGACATGTAGGCTTAAAAGACAATATACTGATGATGAGAATTACGCCAAGTAAAAAAATATGCACTGGGGATTTAGTTTTTGCAGAACATTTCCTAGATATTTTTAAACGCTTCTGCATTTATTCAACAGTACACTCCTTTTATTCTAGTACTTTATGAGGGGGAAGAACACAGATAATATAGACACACTGTTCATTTTTTCCAGGACTTGGAGGGAAATGAGGGAAGTAGCCAACCAGCCAGTTTAAAATGAATACAAACAATTACTGTGTGTTAAAGAGAGAATAGCCTGTAACAGATAGAGTATTTTTCAATGAAACAATCTTACACTAATGGGAGGCAGCTGGCCTAGTGGTAAGATGGGTCAGTACCCGAAAGGCAAAAGGTTCCAATCCCTGAGCTAACAAGGTGAAAAAACTGATGACGTGACTTGATAAAGGCATTTAACCTTACTGCCCTATTAAGCCATAGCGTCTGCTAATGTGTCTATTTAGATTCCCATTGTTTAGCGCCATGGCTACAGCCAGTTCTCTGGGGCCCAACATTAAGTCCACCATTTTAACCCATTTTAAGAAAGACATAAGTGTAGACATCATACAAAAACAAACAGCAACCGCAGATTGGAAATAAAAATGAAATAAAATATACAACAGTAGAAAACTGTGATTTAATCTTTCATTTCACTCAGTCATGATCTTACATCTTAAATCTAAAGTCGACCTCTCTGAGAAAGAGTTAAGCATCTGTTCAAATGACTTGTCAGTAAGTCATCCACCACAAAACCAGAAATGTCAAACCAATTCACACAGCTCGCTCCTCATCTCCAGCTACCTTTGATCTGAGTGATTATGTGGGAGGCAGACGCAGCAAAGGGAAAAGTTGTTGTTGAAAATCTTAACCAGGGAACAATTTGCCTCAATATCTCCTGCTGAGTTTGCACTATTGATCTGCAGCAACATTGGGAATATAATCTGTATGTCGCTACAATATTAGTTTTGGCTTGAGCGGTGGGTCCAACCTGTTGCTACTGTTTGTGCTGCAGGCTACAGTTTTTCATTTACACTTGCCAAGCAAACAATCAAAATAAAAGAAACTCTATCCTGGTTTAAAAACATATCTCATAAAATTATAACCTGCTGATTTAACCTTAGATTGTGTGTGTGTGTGTGTGTGTGTGTGTGTGTGTGTGTGTATGCAACTGTGTGTCTCATGATTCACAGCAATTCCAGGAACACACAATTAAGATAATTCTTGCCTAAGATATAATCATTTCAAAACATCTTGTGGTGCATGGAGGCATTTATGGAGCCAACCTCATAAAGAAAGCCTTGAATGTGGGACTCCTCTCAAATGT
>JACXGJ010004812.1:7843-43106 GCA_016801105.1 Esox niger
CAAGGTCATAATCACGCTACGGGCTACAAATAGTCACGCTACGGGCTGCAAATAGTCACGCCACGGGCTGCAAATAGTCACGCCACGGGCTGCAAATAGTCACGCCACGGGCTTCAAATAGTCACGCCACGGGCTGCAAATAGTCACGCCACGGGCTGCAAATAGTCACGCCACGGGCTGCAAATAGTCACGCCACGGGCTGCAAATAGTCACGCCACGGGCTGCAAATAGTCACGCCACGGGCTGCAAATAGTCACGCTACGGGCTGCAAATAGTCACATCACGGGCTGCAAACTAACAAACAGACTCAACTTTCATCTTTGTGCTTCCTGGGATCCTACTCCTTCCGGACGGAGAACCAGGGGATTTTTTGTCCACCGCTGAAGCAGGTTAAATATTTCAGCAGCTGTGTCGCTAACCATCTTGGAACACTTAGTCTCATCGTCACTGGTGGAAAGAAATCGACAGATTTCCTGGATATATCCTGTACATTCCACACCCCAGTCCAGAAACAATCTGCAATCAGGTCTAGTTCCTAAATTCCTACGCGGATTTCCAATGTTGGTCATGTTTGTCTTCAGAAAGCCAGGTGAGACAACCGCCTAACATATTGCAGTCAGAGAAAATGTTCCCTCAATGAAAGCAGATTTCAGATGGCACAGGGACCACTGGCGACTGGGGTTCGAACCTCAGCTCAGCTGACTCAATCTGCACATCCGCTCTGCCTCTGCCTCCATACCGCCTCTGCCTCTGACAATAACAACATACATAGCGGTCGCCAGCAAACTCGGTGCAAGATTGGTTGATGCATCAGCTTGCCCTGTGACATGCAAGGGGGAGGAGTCTTGACCCCCCTCATCCCTTCAGTTCCACACCGTCCAGGGGTTCGGAGGCGGGGTTCCCTTCTGGATGTGGGCCAACCACACTACTTTCACCATTCAATTCATCATCCAGTCAGAATCAACTCATTACACGTAGCAAATGACCTCCAGTGTTGAGCGGCGAGCCTTCACTACCGCAGAGACTCACAAAAACCATAGTTGCCATTTTCCGGTACATTGACGCAGAGGCACGGTCTCACGAGGAGGAGACCTCTAATGAATGGAAGTAATAAAACCAGGCAATTCAGGCGACCGTTCCACAAAGAGCCCCCCCTCGTATCTGAAGCTGTATTATTCTGGCAAACTCTTTGCGACATCAATCCTGTGGTCAACTGTTGAATCTGCGTGTGTGAAGGAGACCTTCATGGAACCACGGGAACTCGTACATCAAGTCGAAGCGGTGGAGCACTGGAAACTCTCTTCCTATTGACAGTCGGCCAAACGTGACCTTTGATTAATTGCATAAGCGGCTCGTTAACACCAGCGCAGAAATTCCTAATTTAACTTAACGTTGGCCTCGCCACATCCATCATCGTCGGGGATGTCGACCAAAGGACTCTGCCGGGGCCCCGAGACACACAAGCCGCCGTCAAGCCTGTTTGTGGTCCAACCCGTTCACACGGCGGTGGACCGAGCATCAGGTACGTATGAATGCAGGTGTCACGGCGGACAGGATGCGTGAGATCTTAGATCCGGCGCTTGAAAGAAATCCTTTTAATTAATCACCGGTCATTTGGACGGTCTGCATTTCTCAGCTGTGAACATCTGGCAGAATTCATAACGAAGTGGGGGCATTTGGCCGACAGTCTTGCCCGTAAGTTACAAGGAGAGGAGAGATGATGTCACAAGACTTCAGTAATGGGTTAGGCCTTGGTTCTGGTAGAATTTGAAATATGTATATGCTGTGGTGGGTGGAGTACTCTCTGGACTATTCACTGGGTTTCATTAATTATTATTCTTGTAAGAACTCACATTTCTTGTTGCTGCAAGATTATTTCACTGCTGTGAAGAAAGACTGGTTAAAATTTAGACAAAAGCAACAGTTTGCCGGGAGGTGTGATTTTACAGTACATATTCATTATACCAAAACGTCCTCGGTCCTGGGGGATTTGCTAACCTGTACTAGCTCAGCCAGCTCTGACAGACTGTACACATCCCTCAATTCTCATCGTCTTGGTAACTCCTGAGGCGATAGTCACATTAGGCATTCAAAGCACGCCAGTGTGAACTGGCTCCATCCCGTCTATTTCAAATGGTTTCCTTCAAGGCATTGATTTCTTTGTTCTTTCCCCTAACAAGAATGCGGTTCCCTTACATGTTAAACGCATGTGTGATATTATAGACAGGGAAGTGCCAAGTGAGTCGTGTTAAGATTCTCTCTCTTCATTTCCAACCCTGTCACATGTGAGTCACGGTGGCAAGGCGTGAGTCATTCACCACGGTAGTCTCTAATGCTACCCGCTGAAAGGCTGAGGGAATTTGACCTGACAGTCTCGCATAAATCCAAGGCCCTCAATTTCAAGTTGCTTTGAGGAAATGTCCACAAAACCACAGGAGTATTACGAGTCGGCTGTAGGTAGCTCAGCTTCTGAGGGGTTCATTGTGAGGTGTCCTCATTCGTGCGGTGCTGAGTTCGCTGAGATCATATCTATGGCGGAGGTCTTCTCGGATCCAAAGGTTGATATCCGGTCCTAAATGTTTCGTGGAAAATAAATCCGACGCCAACCGGAGCTGGAATTTTTTCTTGATCCCAACAGCTGACCTGACTGGGATCTGAGGTTGATTGGACCAGATTCTAAATATTTTACTGTAGCCGGACCCCCTGTGATGCATGATTTACGGTGTCAATAGGTCAATAAATTTTTTTATGTTGGCATCCCTCATTTAAAATGTTCTGACAAGAATAGAAGAGGTGTGTAGTGAAAACTCACCATGGGCCTCTACAGAACGCGCTCTCCATCTGCTAATTCGTTAAGTTATAGACCTAATGCTTTAGCAGGCATATCAGTGACACACCTGTCCTGTGTAACGCTGCAGGTGAGTCAAGACACACACACACACACACACACACAGGTGACGAGAAACAAAGAAGTAACAATAACAGAAACTATACACGAAAACAGAATCCACGCCCCATTGGTATTGAGAACCAAATAATGACAGACAAGATACACTATGGAAGTAAAAGCAAGGAGGAGGAACGTGAATAGGGACAGATCTGAAGAATACAGGTGAGGTGAATAATAATGTCCGAGGGGAAGAGGGCAGGCCTGATGTGCCAGCATGCACCAGCCTGTCCAAAATGTAGGCTGGACGTTTGGCAAAGTGTCCGAAGATAAATCTTTGTCACCACAAAAAGGAAGTAATTGATGTTGTGAATAAGAATAGCTCATAAACATTTCTTCCTGTCTAACACTTAAAATATCATCTGATCCCAGATCTCCAGTGGAACAACCAGTCCTGAACCGGATATTTTCACTGGGATATTTAGTTCTTTAGATGTAATTTCGTATTTGGTCAGAATTGAATTGCCAAGTGCCTAACCAACGAGAATGATTGAAAGAGACACATAATGTTGTACCCAGTGCCAGATTTGATCTTGAATAGTCTTCTGTATATCTGTGAAGACCACCAATCATCGGCATGGCAGAACCATGTACTGCCAACACAAATATTGACTAATAATAATGTACACAAAATAATGTAATCAGTACAATTCAGAACTAAGGTAGCTGAGGTAATATGAGTGAAAACATTTGCAAAGAGAAAATAATTAATGCTATTTATTATGATTTACTGAGAACTTGTTATTGGATTCACGCTGTTTGTGGCCTGTGGAAAAATATTTATATCAAAGCAATTTAAAGTGTACCTCTACACAGCTTATAAACACTAGTATCACAATGAATGTGTCAACTTGAAAGAGTTGGACAACAAAAGGAGCTGTTTTCCTTTGAAATCAAAGTCATTACAATTGGACTAACATCAGAGAAGGCTTAAAACTAGAATAGGGGAAATGATTCATACGGACATACGAGGCGACGTAAACAAATCAACCGGGAGGGGTTGAGACTGAACATGGCGTGTCTTTAATTTCCACCTAGGGGTTCCATAACGCCTTTCCCCGTAACATCCACGAACATCCACGTTGTGCCCCCGCCCATCACAGAACCCAGCCAATGGCAACCGATCTTCCACTAGTCAGACAAAAGAAACTACGACTGGGAAGTGTTTCGAAGGTACTCCAGGCAGAATGTCTTCCCCATGTGGTGAACTAAAGCAACACAAGGCCACATTTAAAACCACTTCTCCTTCCTCCACATGAATGCTTCAGTTTCAGTATTGGTCCACCAGCATCAAACACCTGTAAATATATTTTTTTGCAGTGGGGTTTAGAGCGATTTAGATGGACTATCCCTGCACTATCCATAAATTATCTGATATTAACTGTTACTGAGAAAACACTACAATTTTGGTAAGAAAATGACAAATTAACTAAAATGGCCACTCGCCTTGCTCCAAGATGATGGCCACACTTCTTTGTGATGTTGAAGCAAGCAAATGGCGCTATACGCTCTACCATTTTGAACACAGAAGCCAGTCTAGCTTTGGTTTTCACGTGAAAAAAATTGGAAAATGTCATCATTCCACTTCTACTGCAGACACGTGATGTGAAATTACCATGCAAAAATTGTCTTTAATGGATATTCTGTTGTTGTGCATCTTAGATATAAAAAATTTACTTCAAGAGGTGAAGCTTCAACCCAACAGTTCTTTTGGTCCATTGTTCGATGTTCCATTTCTGAGATTTATTTGGTTTCTAGTTGCGTGCACAAGTTGTATACTGCATTTGTCGGACACAGCTCAATAAACACTTCAAAATGTCACCAACAACAAACTACACAACCATCTCCTGTCTTTGAGGTCTGAGAAAAGCATGTCAAGGCAAAACACCTTGCTATTTCCACTATTACATCATAAACGTGTGCCACTCAAACAGTGTTTACTTCCTGTTTTGTCCTGGTCTCTGAACTCATCTCGATATCTACCCACGGCCAGTCTTGCATGTACACCTCTAAAATTCCACACAGCCTGGTTCTCAAGGCTAATAGCGTTGATGCCGTGTTCTAGCGCTGCGCCGTTTAATCACTAGGTTGGTCTGTGGAAAAACAAGAAAGCCGACTCAATTATGCCAGTGAGGAAATTAACACTGAATGTACCACGGCTAAAGTAGCTACTGGGTTTTCTTCAAATGCACAACTAGTGTTTGCAGAAAAAAAACATGATATTTTTTTGAAAGACCACTGCAGCAAATGGCTTCTGAGCCAAATGCATCTCAGAAATGGAATTTGGACCAAAACAACTGCCTGGATGATGCTTCGACACAAAAATAGAAACATTTGGTATGAAAATGAAATATCCCTTTAAAGAACCCATATGAATAGTTTCTAAACAGTAAACAGATCTGAATGTAGTGTGTGTGTGTGTGTGTGTGTGTGTGTGTATAGAAATGGGTGTGTATGTGGTGGGACCAACTGTGTGTCAGTATGTGTGTGCATATGTGGTATGTGTGTGGGGGGGGGGGGGGGGCTCTATACAATACTTCTTGGTCTTTGCCTGCACTGACAAAAAGCAATCAGTTTGTTTTATTTCCTTGCTCCATTAGGGCTATCTAATATAGACCGGGTATCGTTCCGCTCGCATCATTGTCTCCGAATGACACACCACCGACAGCATTTGGCTTCCTGTTCTTGGTCTCGTACGCTGGGCCGAAATGGGTTCCATTCATTTAAATGATGTATAACTATTAGTTGTATAAAAGATAGACAGTGCATCGGTTCCCGGGGCTCAGTTTTACCGCTCTAGGCGTTTCTCTCCAATATTGGCGGCGGTTCAGAAAAAAAAAAGAGAGCAATTTAATTAAAAGAGAGAAACGCGAGGCGGTGGGCGGCTGGTTAGAAGACTTCTACTGACGATCAAGAAGTGGGTGAGACGGAGGGGTTCATTTCTATTATCGGAGAGAGGATTCAGAGCGACGCTGTCGGCGCGCTGGAGAGCACAGGAGAGTTAAGATCTTACCGAAAACCCACACTCAGGAGCACAGCGGTTTTCTACAACATTCGACCGTTGGCTTTCAAACTTTCTGAATTCTCAGTTCAGCTCAGACTGTCAACATCTTCAGATTAACAGAGGAGTCCTGCAGGGTCGTGTTGGTCAGGCGTTTTGGGGCGGAATGGGTTTGGGCTGTGCCCCCCCCCCCCCACACACACACGCACACACGCGCGCTGAGCGCAGCGGGGTGTGGAGGCCTGGGGTTCATGTGTCCGTCAATGCCAGGTCTTCTCAGAATCACAGTTCAAGGCGTGTGGCAACGAAGGAAAGAGGAGAGTCGTGTGTCGCTTTTGGTGTTTGCAGGGTCGCTAATGACCCACAGCCAGCGGATACGGACAGATACTTTGTAGCGTTCTGAGGGAGGGAATGGGTGAGGAGGGGGAGGCTCAGGAAAGGCTGGTTACGGGGGTACATGGGCAGAAGTGGAGGCTGTGAGACTCAGAGAAGTAGGCCAACTCCATACTCCTCTGTGGTGCTTAGGAACAGGATTAAGACAAGTCAAATCGGGATGGAGGGAAAACATGAATAGAGGGAGAAGGGGTTCATATATACACACACACACGCGCACAAACGCACACACGCGCGCACACACACACACACGCACACACGCACACACGCACACACGCACACATTTAGCGCCTGCCATAATATCCTGTAGCCAAGTAGCTTTACATCTGGTCCATGTTGAATCCCAGTGATCTCTGGTATCTACGCAGAATTAGCTAAAAGAAACGGCAGCAGCCAAGTCTGAAACTGAAATGCCTGTTATTGGCAAACCTGAAAAGTCCTTGCCAAGTGCCCAGAGAACAAGGTAAAAGTGTACAAATTTCACACAGGGTTTAAGAGGGAATGGGAGTCTGCAGATTCCGAGAAGGTCCAGGATGTATTTTCGGCGAGATCGCAGATAATTTCCGCTCAATCTTTCAAAACTGCAACCGCACACAGGCTCGGAGCACTCCAGCTGGCCGGCTGTTCTGAGGAGAACTGTTCTGAGGAGAACTGTTCTGAGGAGAACCGATTCAACACAAACAGGGGCGACAGGCAGGAAGGGAATTAAGCGACAGGATAGCAAGGGTTACATTCAGTTGATTTAGATACAAAGCTTCCTCGGGGGGATTCTCGCTCCCACCGAAGTGACAGTTCACCCGACTGGATATTTACCCATCGGCTGAGATGGACTAGCGGTAGGTGGGGGTATTCAGAGAGAGAGGGGTGAGGGGTCAGGGGTCAGGTGTAAAGGTACTCACTCGTGGACTTTTAGGTGGAAACACTGGTTATACAGGAACAGAAACTCCCGCTCGGGTCCGTAGTCCGTGGCCAGTTTCTCCCTCAGATCCCTGAATGGGGGAAAAGTTGACACAGAAAGAAGTTACTCTGTTTTGACAAGTTAATAACAATAACCTTGAATTTACAAATTCACTCATGTCAGACACAATACCAACAAAAGCCTAAATTAAAACCCCACCTACCGCTATGTAGGTATAGTATGTCCGACAACAAGATAGAAAGACCTGCGGTTTTAGAGAAAGAAACTTTCTGACTTGTGGAAGTAACTTAATTTAATTCAAGAATATCATGGAAATGGGGACAAATATGTCACTTAATTAATTGGCGTCAAACCGATTGCACTGTTGTTTTAATTTCTGTCACATTTAATTTGCAGTTGATTAGTCACAGTTTTTTATTATAATTCTTTTTTACAAAATCTTAAAAGCAATGAAGTCTATCCACATTATCCAATGAAATGACCAAGGCTGAATTACACGGCAGCTTCTGATCATGTCAGAGTCAATGAAGCATTTGAATGTCTTGGGAATGAGAAAAGACCTTAATGAAGGAAATTAGTTATTATTATTATCTTAATTATGATTTAAGTAGCTTTTCTTATTTCTCTAATATACATACTGTATAAAAGAAATGAGGACAACATGTAAACAAGAAATCTCCTGAGACAAAACATACAGAATTTGTCACTAGTCTTTTTGGTTGGTCAGTGCTGAAAAAACTTTAAACTTCAAGTCTTCAAGGGCTAGTAGCCTCTCTTTCAGCTCATGCAGACTCGAAAACTCCCGTCTCTCCTCTAAACGCCCGTCTCTCTAAACGTCCGTCTCTCCTCTAAACGCCCATCTCTCTAAACGTCCGTCTCTCCTCTAAACGCCCATCTCTCCTCTCAGATTGAATATTTATTACGTGCAAAATGTTAATGAGGTGGAAAACCGATGGGGGGGGGGCAGGAACCTTGCCCAGTTGATACGGCCGGGTGGAGCAAGACACTAAGGTGATGGAACAATTGTTTTGTGTGTGTGTGTGTGTGTGTGTGTGTGTCCTGGGTCCACCCAGGTGGAAGGTGTAGTGTCCCCAGCAACCAGAGGGCCCCGCGGGGCCAGAGCAATGAAAATAAGGTATTGCGGAGGGCCGTCGTGTGCCGCCCCCCCCAGGCCAGACCGACAGGTGAGACACACAAGCCGGCCGTCTGGCACGCGAAGCGATATCAAAACGCAGAGAGCGAGGGAGAGGCGCAAACAGAGGAGTGGAGAAAAATCCATATTTTATTTCTAGGCTAGCACTTGCGCCGCCGCCGCGCGTGACTGAAGTATGGAGAGCCCGTGAGTAATCTGACCAGGGGCGTCCAAAGCAAGGTGGGCCCGCTGGAGTCTGGCCAGGTTCTCCCTCCCACTGATCGCCCAGGGTTTCTTCATGAAAGCTTGACCTTTCCATACTGCCAGCTCCGCGGCCGCCGTTCTCCACCCTCCCCGTCGTTCTCCACCCTCCCCGCCCTAATGAACAGTTAGCCAGCCTGAGGGCTACAGTTCTGTAGCAGATACCTATCGGCTTTGCTGGCTGGCTGTGAGCTCTGTGCAAACATCTCAGAAGCAGAGTGACTATAATGGGAAACCTGCTGCCGTGTTTTTTTAAACTGTGTCAATATGCTGGAGTTTGCATTCCTATGTGATATTATTATGTTGGCAAGTCATTCTAAAGCCAGATATATCATACGGTGTAAACTGGGTTTGGGAAACTCCTTGCCTGCCTATCCAAGCACTGTGTCACGCCCACAGATGTCAGTGTCTTCATGTGCAACGGGTCTGGATCTGAACACCACCCGAGGGACTAGTAGATTGCAAAGAATTCTACGATTTGTCCGATTGGTTCCTTGAAGTGATTGGGTTGGTCAGGAGCCAGAACACAACTGGGCAAAACGGAAATTAGAAAAGCATCCTCTAACCCAATGTGACATCACCTAAACGACTGCGATGATGGAATCAGTGTCAGACTGATATGTGGTGTGAACGACAGAGTGGGAAAGGTTTTCGGTTGGAAGTCATCAGGCAGGTTAACTCCTGTCGTCAAAGTCCCGACTGATTCCCAAGCTGTATGTATCAAAGATACTTCATGTTACTGACAAAAGCCCGGTTCCTGAGACGGACAAAGGCCGGTTCCTGAGACGGACAAACACCATCTGCAGTTCTGGATTGTCAGCGGCGCGACAAATACCGCGTCGCACCGGTGACGCCAGCGCATAACAGGCATCAGGCACTGGGCCCCAGCGTGCAGGCTAATGCTAGCGTTCATCTGTCTTCATAAGCATTGTGCCGAGGGTGCATGACAGTGCAATTCTCGTCACTGTGCGTCTTCACAATTGCAGCCGTGAGGGAAACTTCCACGCTGTATGTTATGAGCCTGCTTACGACAGCACTGGCCACCGTCATCAGTAAAAGCAGCAAGCCTCCGCCTTGAGTTCTTTCTTTCAAAGGGCAAATGCTGAGCCGAGGCGCCGTGACACAAATGAGTCCGAGAACAACATCCAGGATTTATTATCTTACCTGATTTCCATGTACACCGTTTCGTGCGCGTCTTCGACTTTCTTCAGTTCAGCAGACGCCTTTTCTGCAGCTGGACAAAACAGAAAAGGCAACCATAGAAGAATGGATGTCAGCAATAGTGCGCTGTGTGAACATTTGCATTCACGCGGTTGACACTGCATATACAGTAATTCATTATTCATCGTTTGTCTGGGGCAATCAGTCAATCACTTTTATTCTGTGACATTTATTATTCCCTTTTTACATCAGCAGTTGGCACAAAGCATTTTCTAGAGACGCCCAGTCCTAAAAAAACTGCGGTAAGGAAACATTCCTAACAAACACAGAAACCTAGAATGAAACGTGGAGTGGAACCAGGCTCCAAGTTGTGGTCAGTTGTCTTTTGGCTGATTCAGGGGGGGATAATAACTGTTCGGAATGCAGTCACCATCTTGTTCCGCTACTGGTTGGAGTTTAGTGTTTGTAACTCAAGTTGAGGGACAGCTCTGTCTCTCAAACAATGAAATGTGTGGAAAGTGAAGTGATCTGAATTCTTTCCAGAGGGACAGGGAAGCTAGACTGCTGATAAGATCGAGAGCTAACCTACAGGATAAATAAGGTCAACAGCTCTCTTTTAACTCCATTTCAGTCATTACAACATTAATTTGGGTTGCCTCTTTTGCGCTTCATCACCGATGTCAACAACCGGACCAAAATAAACTACCGGACCAAAGAGAAAATCATAGGGAATACGCCAAATCTGTGTGTGAGTATTTCGACAATCATTCCCCCCAATACCCTGTATTTTATAACTAGCATTTTTCTGCATTTGTCTGGAGGAAATCGTACAAATTGCTCCTTATAATGTTCCAACAAACAATTTACCCACAGCTACTTTTCCTTCAACCATATATGAGACAATGAGATGTTGTTTGTGTGTCGTCAAACAGAGAACGTAGAGCTCTGCCTTTTTATATATGGCTCTGGGACAAGAGTTGTAAATAACACACACAGGCAATTTCCAGGTGTGGCGTAAGCGGAGAAGCCTGGATATTTAATTTGTCATTTCAGAGGGTGATGAAAGGCAAGGAATGAGGTGAGGCCACCACGGAAGGGTTAGCCCATCAGCGTTCCTTGATTCATTTTTACTGAACATGCTAGCACTATGCTGATCATCCTACAATGTACAGCCAGTGTTGACGGCTAGCGGTGCATTCAAAACGTGTGGAAGGAACTTCATTTCCCACTATTCTCAGCTGAATTTAAATGCATCACTACCTTGTAAGTCAGCTTTCACCAGGATCGCTACAGGCTCCACAATTGCTAGCCAGGGGACTCAATGCTTAAAAAAAAAACTTTAACAAATGCTGTGATGTTGGTTTGATTCAAAACCATACTGTGAAAACTATGCTAAGAAAGTAAACTGTCCCTTTAATGAGAGTGAAACAGAAAGGAACACAAAGCCGGTATCAAAGGAAGAAAGAGACGGAAAGATGAAGAGAACAAATAAAGAGTGAGGAAGAAAGAGATTGGAGTGCAGAGACAAAGGACGAGAAACGAAGAGGAAAAGAAGGAGACGGACACAGAAAGAGAGGTGAGAGAAGAGGAAGAAAGAGGGAGATCACAAAGGCGGAGACGGTTAGGGAACTGGGCCGGCGTTCTGGGGGTTCGCCGTGCTTCTGGAGATCAGGGCACCGGTGGCGTGGGCCACCTCTGTCACCGAGCAGAACCTCCGCGGGGCCCCGGCGCCGTGGCAACAGAAACGTTTGTGTGCACGCGGCTTTGTGGGAGGTGGTCAGAGGCCGGCCTACATACCAATTAGCATGTTCCTCACATGTGGTCTCAGCTGGTCGCCCGTGGACACCCCCCCCAACCCCCACCCCAACACCAAATCATCTACACAACTGCTGGGAGCCGAGCAATGATTCCTCTCATGTAGCCTAATGGCTATTTCTATGATACGACGGCGGCAACTCTCTCGGCACCCTCTCTCCACCGCCTCCCAATACTGGTAAAAACGCTTTCCACACCAAGAGAGAGTTAGCAAAGCACTGAGGCCTTCTATGCATAAAAAGGGCAGGCCATCATAATGCGCCGTTAATTCAGCGCACATTCGTACACGCCTCCAATCGTAAAGCAAAGCGACAACGTCTACATGAAGTCTCAAACGGATGGACAGGCCTCGCGTCCTCGACCGGGCTTCCATCAGCCAGCACCGATTGCGGTGGAGAGGGAGGGGTGAACCGTCGTCGACTGCCGTAACCGATAGCAACCACAGACATTTTGCTAATGTTGTCAATTTCCGTAAACAGCTACGCCGATTGAAAAGGAGACGGTTCGCTGCAGTTGGGCGACAAATGGGACAACTCTGCGTTAATTTAAAGGTCAACTAAAAACAATACCTGCCTGAAAGACTATGATAAATGCACCAATTCAGGCAATTTAGCACCTTTTATGTATTTTTTGGGGCATATCGCTCAGCTTCAGAAGTCAGCGACCCATGACCCTTGAACCCTAGACTTACTCAAGAAGCAGACAGGCACAGTATGTATACCATCTGTCAAGCACAGGATTTATTACTGCTGACACCCTTCAGTCTCTGAAGCCCGCTCCGTTAATATACTGCAGAATACCTCTCTCATTCCTTTTTTTCTCTTTGCTCTCTCTCTCTCCTTGCGCTCTCCCACTTTTTCTTGTCTCTATACGTCTCTCTCCATGCTGTCCATCACTCCCTTTATCTGCCACCCACCCATACACCCACCCCTTCATCAATCCAACCACCTACCCACCCCTCTATTTAACCACCTGGCCACCCACCGACAAACTGACCCGCCCATCTGGCGTTTGCCTGAAATGCCAGATGGCCAGTCGGCCTCTGCCCTGTGCCTGATCAGTCAGACAAAACCAACATACAGTATCCACAGATAGATTTAACACATACAGAATCAACAGAGAGACTTAACACGCACACAATCTACAGATGCACTTGATGTTAGAAACACGGCGTCATTTAACCCAGAACCCGTGCAAGGGGTGTGCCAAAATCGACCCGACTCGGTGTTCCCATCAAATCGCTTCAGTGAAGCAGAGCGACATGACAGTGACACAGCTGACGTTCCGGCTCGACCCAGCACCCCCCCAGCTGCGTGCACAGAGGCTTTCCAACATTCACTTCAAGCGATTCAGGATCCATATCGGCCCACCCCCCCTTCAATCCGAAGCAGACACGGCGTGAACCGGACTGTTTGGATCCGCTCCGGCGATGCCGCGCCCGGTTAGCACTCCCCCTCCGCCAGCCGTGCACGCCGATCACGGCGTCAGAGTTGAGCCCGGGTCAGGGTAGTCCACGTCGCGACCGCGGCGAGACGTCAAATCGTATTAGGCGTGACTGAGTGACGCTCGCCGACAGAAGCAGCATACTGTTTCGGAACATCACTGCAATTCGCTTCCCAGTGACTAATACTGTTGCATTCCCTCTCCCACATGCCAAACCCGCATTCACAGCCGGTACAGGACGTCTGGGCCCGCGTCGGGGAGAGCTGCCATTCACGACAACACACACCGCTACACAAACACAGCAGTTCCACACATGAGCGTTGAACGTTGATGTCAGTGGCAGCAGCAACAACAACAACAACAACAACAACGTAAACAAAGACAAAAGCATCTTCGTTTGATACCGGTGCAGTGTGTCGGGGAGTCAGGAAGTCGTCTGATAGTGAACGCCACCCTGGAATTGGGACGATAAACGGGCCAAAAGCGCCCGTGAATTCGCTCCGCAAACAACTGGGTGCCATGTATGCATGATGTAACGGATGCCCAAAGCCGACCTACTTCTGTGTCTCCTCCTCCTTATGACTTAGGCCCCTCCCGGGGTAACTGTCATCTCCGAACAAACCGTTATAGCAGGAAGCATACTGTACTCGCGTGAGCGTGTGCGTGCGCAAATCAATCTTTTACTGCTACCAGGGATAACCTTGATAATGTCAACACATTAATCGGTGGTTGGAAGTAATAATTGTCGTAATGACATGTTACCCTGCTCATCTGAAACAAGAGAATACTTAGTCTTGACATGTTTTGGCAAATTAGTCTGAGGGGAAATGTATACCGGCTTTTTAGCGCCACTTGCTCATAGCTGCACATAGCTATCTATACATCATAACAAAGCAAGACCCAATGAAGAGAAGAACAAGAAACCAGGCAAGCCCAATTTAGCCAGCACACAATAGAAAGTGTTGCCCTCTCGAGATTCAAACCCGGGTCGCCCACATGGAAGGCCGTGTCGTTAACCACCACACCACAGAGCTGTATATTTGACAGGTGTCAGTATAGCCTCTTGTGTCTACCCTGTTATATTTAAGACTCACTATAATGTAGATACTGAAGGTTTTAGCCAACAAAGCTTTCGTCTATATGGAATAGTGCATAATGCATACTTCGCTTTGCCTGTGAGGAGATCTGAACACGGGCGCTATAGTTTGCAGGTCCGCTTCGCTAACCACTACGCTATTTAACAACGGGTATTCAGTCAGTCAGTCAGTCACTCAGGTAGTCAGTCAGTCAGTCACTAAGTAAGAGACATTCGCTCTTCATAGCCGGCTCTAGTTATTCAGTCCGGCAAAAATAAACAGTAAAAGCTAAACCGCTTTAGCAAAATGAACAGCAACATTAGAGTTCAACAGAACATGGATTATAGCGAGTCGTGGAAATGATAACATGGGAGGGTTTCTTCAGGGAGGGGGGTGACGGACAGGCTCTCCGTTTGTAGACATAACAAAGACTCCAGACATAACTGGGACGTTGTACCAGAGTGTTCCGGCACCCTATCTCCCACCTACAGCACTCAGAGAAATATCTTCATCTCCAATCAGCTGGGTTTCATGCCAAACACTGTTAGCTTCAGGAGCCTGGGAAGAGGAAAAATCTATTTCTGACAAACGCTTTGGAACAGAGAGAGAGAGAAAGCTGGCAGCCTCTCAGAAATCATAATTCTGCCATTCAATGTACTCCTCTCAGAGTAAGAATCCAATATATTTTACCCGTGGCTATCAGCGCAGACAAGCTCTGATAGGGGAAGGTGGACAGTCTAGCGGGGCCCTTCCCCCTCCCCCAAACACACAACCCTCCCCCCATTGAACTGCTGTACTGGGTGAGCTCAATTATTTTTCAAGGACGCGCCGACCCCAGCCAAGGCCACGCGGTCACGGCTGAGGTGACAGTTAATGGCGAACCCCCCTGCTTAACATTTCACAGCTAATTTAGAAAGTGCTGTACACAACCTTCAATTAATGTCCCCCTGCCGAGACAGGTAACCTGAAGGTGCACAGCCCCCCCCTCCACCCACCCCACCCGCTCTGGTCCGCTGTATCCTGTCTAACAGCGCAGGTCAGAATCTGCTCTGGGAGCCACGGACTAAAACTAATGGAGGAGCATATGGAAAAGCAGGAAAGTGCAGAAATGGCACTTTGGAACTAAATCACTAGCAAATGTAAAAGTAAATAAATCCAACAGTACTAAAATTAGAATCCAGTCAAGGACGAGGTCGGCGATGTCAGCTGGTACCACGGCTAATCTTGCGCCATGGATGAGGGAAGCCAGATCTAGCAGTAAGGCTAAACTTGTACCATTTATGTCGCCGGCAAATCTATCTAACACCTTGGCTTATATGCTAAGGCTCTGACGTTTCTCAAAATAGTGACTGTCGTTCCAGAAAGGTGCACTTTAATAACAATGAATGACAAGAATTCGTATTGCGTCTGAACAGTCAGTGATATTGTAGAGCCCAGCTGCCAGCCATTTGAATGAACAATAAAATGTAATTGAATCAGTTTTAACAAAACCTCAATTTTTATTGTTTTCATATAAATATGTGTGCATCATTGCAGTCAATAAACAATAAACTGCATTCATTAGCGCAACCTGAGTCCTATTATAATTCCTAAATGTGTTTATAATTTCGCATGGCTTGATGTATTTTTCTCTGCAAATGGAAACAACCATTGTTCGGAGCACTTAGCTGGAGGGCCGCAAAAGAAACCGATGATGTTGAAGAAATCTGATGCGGACCATTGGACTGAACAACACAGCTTGTGTAATGGCTGGTCCAGAAACATCTGATTCTCTTGAAGCACACGGCGGGCCGTAGCACAACAGTGTAAATTGTAGGAATTTTGAGAGCCGCCTGCACGGCCAAGTGTAGCGGATGTGTGAAACGGCCGCTGTTAAGAAGCTCCAGCAATGTTTAACACCTCCCAAGAGAAAATGCATAGATCTATAAAATCAATTTATGGATTTGAGGAATTGATTTCAGATCGTCCAAACTAGAATTCCAATTAACTGGAAAATTATTTGATTGTTTTACCCAGCCCTACAACACAACCACCAGTACAACACCAGGCACAGCACCCACCAGTCCGACACCAGGGACAGCATACACCAGTACAACACAAGGTACAGCACCCACCCACCAGTCCAGAACCAGGGACAGCACCCACCAGTACAACACCAGGGACAGCACCCACCAGTCCAGAACCAGGGACAGCACCCTCTAATACAGAACTAGGGACAGTACCCTCTAATACAGAACAAGGGACAGCACCCTCTAATACAGAACTAGGGACAGCACCCTCTAATACAGAACTAGGGACAGCACCCTCTAATACAGAACTAGGGACAGCACCCTCTAATACAGAACTAGGGACAGCACCCTCTAATACAGAACTAGGGACAGCACCCTCCAGTCCCACACAATCTTAATCTTGGTGGCCTCATCATGGGCAGTGCATTACCAGCCTCTAATTATACTGGCTTCTAACCAAGGGGCAGTGCGGTCGGCGAACACAGACAGCAGATACACAGTGTGTTCCCAGGGCATTGCACTGGGACAGGAAAACATTGCGAATTAGCAGTCTCTGAACTGTGTTTCCGAGTATTAAATCAGATTAGTGTCAAACATAACGGCGCTTTAAGCGAAGCTTCATCCCACGTCTCCACAAACGACGCCACGCGAGGCTGTTACTCAGACACCAGAGAACCATGTGACACACCTGCAGGGGAGAGGAAAGACCAGAGAGCTCTGGGCGACAGTGGCCGCTCCTTCCCAACGCATCCTGGCTGAACCGGAGAGCGACGGACGACGTGTCCCGACCGAACGGAGGGAGGCTCGGGGGAGAGAGAGCGCGACCGTCCAAGAAGCCCTGAGAGACGTTGTCCTGGAACCAGTCCGGTTCGCGAAGAGGAGCAGCTGTTGTTGGACGCAACCACATGAAGCCGGAGAACTTGGCTGGGTCCGGGGCAGCCCCAGAACCATCCAATCAGAGAGTACAGAGTAGGACGCGAGAGGTTTCTGGGATACGACGCGTGTACAAGACGCTTCCTGGCCGTCTGAAAAACAAACTCTTGCCACCACGAGAGTGAGCAAACAAATAAAATGGGTCACATGGCATCTATTCCAGGAGGTGCCCATGTGCTGACCACGCAGCTCACCGTGGCACCAGCCTCAGGGCCTTATCGGTTCTTCTGGCGTGCACCACGTCTGGGCTTGTTCTGTCGGGTTTCTTGTCCGGAGGCGCAGGAGGATGGGAGTACCGGGAATCAGAGGCACAGCGATGGTGACCTCTGACCTCCCTCAAGCAGCAGCAGCTGACAGACATGGACTGGTCATGGGGAGGTTCTGTTAGGGAGAAGACAGGAGGACTGACAAGTGTGACTGGAGGCATCGTGGAACATCATGGAACAGCTCTCTGATGCCCGCTCGCAGGGGCTCGGCCTTTACACAAACCGAAGCCGGAGGCGAAAACCCAGTGACGCCACACCTGACGAGTTACGACACCGAGTCTCTAATCAAGCGCGCCAGATAGATCATTTGATTGCCGAAGGGGGTGAACTGATAGCTGAGAATCCACACTGATACTCCATTTCCCCAAAGAGTGCTGCAGTGTGGATTCCAGGCCGCGGACATGCTGCTTTGTGTTAAAAGCTCAGCCATCAGCACATGCAAGTGGAATAATCAGAAAGGTCTCGATGTACTGCCAGCTACTCAGACATGACACATGTACAGTGCAGTGTGTGGCACGAGTTTTCAGCCCTGACCCCACCATGGCCGCAGCCTGCTGGCTCTCTGTTTTACCTCATCGTTAATTGCACCCACCTGGTGTCCCGGCTCTAAATAAGTCCCTGATTAGTGGGTTGGAATGAAAAACATGGAGTGGAACTGGCTTCGAGGGCCAGCGTTGAATAACCCCAGTGGACGGTGTAGGATGGCGAATATTACAGCGAATATACGATTCCCTACACCCGGTTCCTCTCCTCCTCTCCCCTCGCCGGGCCTGGACACAATTATAAAGTGAGGCCGCCCGAATGAGAGGATTGAGGGACAGGGGCTGGGGGAGCGGGAGGGGGGGGGTACAAACTGGAAGCCAAAGCAGAAGCATCTTGTGCGCCGCTTAATTATTTCCCGGCCGTCGAAAACAAGCAGCTGTTGTCAGAGAGAGGCACTATGGAAAACCTCCCCGAATGAAGCCCTTGAAATAATCCTGCTTCCGGAGGCCAGGAAGGGGCAGAGGGCCGGAGCACAGACATGGATCCAGCCACAGCCAAACAACGGCCTGATGGCAATTATTTAGATGTCCACACCGCTAATTATAATGGGGGGTGACAGGTGCCCAAAACAATTTCGGCACAGAGGGGCCCAGGGCCTGCGTTGCCACGGCACTCGTGGTCACCAGATAAAGATAGCAAATCTAGCCATTGTCTCACAGCGCGCACACACACACACACACACACACACACACACACACCCACACCCCTCCTTTACACGTTCGTGTGGCTTTGTATGAGACTGTTTTTTTGGGGTGGGGAGGGGTGGGGAGGGGGTGTTCTCAGCTGCTCTGCCAGTTTTGTAGTTGTGGTGTGGAAGGGTGTCGGCATGTTAAAGACCCGGCAGTACCAAGGAGGTCCAGGGGACTGTGACCTCCAGATGTACCAGGCGATCCTAATGACAGGGGACAGCTCTCTCAAGAACCCTAATGCTGACCCGGGCTGGTAAAACGCTGGTGCTGGGCCCGTTTGGGTTTGGGGGCTCTTCGGAGGTTCCTTCCCTTTAGATGTTGGCAGTCTTCCAAACGGGTTTTCCCAGAAAACCAGAACATGTTTGGAAACACTGTCTTTGCATCCTCTGCTGCATTTCAGCGGAAGGTGACAAATCTCACGACAACGGATGACGATTCGCAGTTTCTGTAGGTAGAGATAAGCTCGATCAAAAACCCATCACTAAAAGCTTTGATATCATATCGGCCCTTTCGGGGAGGTGCAGATCTGGTGAACAGATGCTAGAACTGTTCTCCCAACGCTTGCCGTCTTTACCGTTCAGGAATGACTCCCGGGAAGTCGTCCCCATATCCAATAATAACCCTCTGCCATGTGCACAGCTCAATTTAACTCGCATTTGAAGACAACCCCAGGAGCGCGCGCGCACGCACGCGCACACACACACACACACACACACACACACAGCAGAGAAACACTGGGTCCTCACAAAGGCCATGATTGGGGAAAAAAATAAGTGGGACATCAATGAGGAATCCAACAGCATGTCCAATAAGTGTGTGCGTGAGCAAGTGTGTGTGTATGCGTGTGTGTGTGTGTGTGTGTGTGCGCGTGCCCTCCGACTCCTGACGACTCATATCAGTCAAAGCCATGTCGGGAGGAAAGGCGCGAGGGATAGAGGGAGGAAGGGGAAGTGCTAACGGATGCCGAGCGCTGTGCGCGAGGGCCTGGCTTCGCACGCTAGGCGCTGCAGCGTGTGACAGTGAGCGGCTAGGCATGGGCGTTATGCTTCGCGTCGCGTGCCGCTGGGTTGCTGTAAAATCACATCAGCTGACCACACGACTGGTGTATAGACTGTGATAGCACACGGCCATTGTTTGGATAAGTAAAAGTCATTTATTTGGATAGTAAGCGTTTATTTGTAAAAAGATCCTACATTTTGTATTAATGCATTGGAATATATGTATATTTTTTCATTAAAACAATTCCCCAAAAAATTACTTCAGTTTGACTTTCAGGCGCCTAAGACTTTTGCACAGTACTGTATGTGCTTGCTGAACTGAACTGACTCGCTCTCTCATAGTTCGCATGGAAATAACTGAAAACCTGGACACGGTGAAAGAGCTCTGTCAACTAAAATAAGATTATACATAATATGCAACGTCAGCCTCCGGGCAGTTTCAGACCTAAAACATGCAACGTGCGTGACAGGAATGTATAGTTGGCCAGAGAGTGGGTTTTGTGTTTGTGTAGGGAGGTTATGGCAAAACTTTGCATCAATGTAGTGTGGAGAAAATATATTTAGAAAGACGACACAACAAAAAGAAAGAACAAAAAAGCACAAACTCGAAATCTGCATTTGCATAAGTAAATACGGTCCTGCCAGATTAACACCACCTTTCATATTTTCGTTTGCATGTTTGTTGGTAAAAACCATGAGAATAAGAAGCTATTTGTCTATTAGAACCAGGTCTGAATAGTGTGTGTCCAAAATGTCATAGCTAGGAGCCGTTTAGCCATGGTATATTAGCAATGTAGCAGACTCCAGACACACAAATTACCCCTGTGAATCGGTTACCAGTGAAATTAGAGCAGTAAAAAGTAACGTGATGTCATACTCGTGTTCTCATCAGCAAATCGGCATTCAAGATTCGAAGCTGCCGATTTATAACGGCTTTAATGTAACGCATGGAACAGCGAGATCCACCAATCCCACGGACATCCCAGATTTAGACTTCGCATTAATCTCAACATGACGCCTCGCCGCCTGTGAAAGAAAAAAAAGCCGAAATTGCACTTCACCTAACACCACACATTCACAGATGGTTTTCGTTCTCCGCCGAGAGGAGCAAACTGACGTTCACACACGCACACACGATCGTACGTGTGATTTTAACAAACACTGAAACCATACACTGTCATGTCCCTCAGCCAGATAAGCCTGGCGAAGGCTAGGATTCCCGCTCCGTTTATCCCGAGTGAGGCCTGGGTAAACACCACTGAAGCCGGGAGGTTTAGCAGCAGCCAATACAACCGACCAGCTGAAAGCAGGCTGCAGTAAAGATACACTGTTCCGGAAAAAACTGAAGAAACACCAGAGCAGAAATTGCATGTGGTGATATTTCTCTGTGAAGACAAAGCAAGGTGAGGCCGACTACTCTGCTAGCACACAAATGTGAGAGGGGTGGGTTGGGTGTATAATAATCTGATGATTTATGCTGGATCTTGGCACTCTGCCTCGTGAGGCTGTCCCCAGAACTAATTTCATTTGGGAGAGTAGTTTGTTACCACACGCAGTGCAAAATAAACCTCAGCTTCATGGCTGACATAGTGGCGTCAGTGGAACTGGGAGGCTTTTCGGACAGGTTTTGGACGGTCTTTCCATAGGGGGAGAAGTTGAAGTGTCCTTCATTCGGTGTTTAATTTAAAAAGGGTATCAGTCACTTGGCGTTCTGACGCGCTTTCCGCCATTCACCACCAAGCATGTACGTCGCTCGTTTTGGTTTTAATCCCATCAGCACCTTGTCGATGTTTTGCGGAGACGTCACCCTTTTAACCCCACCTCTTTAGCCTTTCCACACCCTGGCTTTGGCAACAGGTGTTAGAGCATTGAAGCACTAGTGCTGTTCAACTGAAGACGGAAAAATCGGTCGTTTTGTCCTTCAACAAGGCACTACAGCTTAAATGCTCCTCTAAGTCCCTTTGGATGAAAATGACAACCCAAATATATGACTATCTTATGCCAACATTTACGAATTACAAATGTAAACAAATACGCTTCAAATCGGTGGGAACAATCCAGGCAGAATGTCTTTAGCTCTGTGTCCAACCACTGGACACACCCCTCGATGCTCCCCATTGGTCAAGGGCTGTTACAGTGGGTCATTAAGTCAGCAAAAAAGTGAAAACCTGAATTGCGTTCTGCCGTCATACCACATGGGCATACCTTCTCATGCTCTACTGTCACACCAAACCGACAATGATCTGGTTTCACAGGGTGTCCGTCCAATCATTTCATCTCCAGTCTTCATATTTTCAACACCCCGTGAATATACTGTTTCAGTGATCTACATTCTACATCTTCTAGCTTCGGGGATTGAAACACAAAACATGTTTGACCTGTACAAATCCGCCGTGGTCTAAAAGACCCAGATCAATACAGCTAAAAACTGCAGATTTAAGCAGGATCCAAGAAAGCATTGTTCCTTTACAATGCATAATGAGCTCCGATTTGAGAGATATTCTGCAATTACCAACATCACACAACAAATAATTTGTTGTCTGAGGCAATTTCCACAGGATAAAACGTGATTCCCATGTCGTCACTTTAACAGTACACCACTGAAATAAACAGAACTATGGATGCTGGGGGGGGGGGGATTTGTAGCCGTAGACTGTCAACAATAATTTAGTTTACAGTAAAGGAAGCAGGTATTCAGGTGTTTCTGCACAATGTGGCCAGAGGCATTTCACATGTCACATTCTGCAAGAACCAATGGGGGGAGAAATGTCATTTATTTATTATTATTCTTTATTTAACCAGGTGAATTGACTGAGAACACATCTTCATTTACAGCGAACATTTACAGGTCAAGAATGGATGTGGCAACTTCAGAAGGTGCCTTAAAATCGATGCCCAACTGAATGTGCAACAGGTTTCCTACAGAACCCCACGCGCGAGCCAATTGCGTTGGAGCACGTTTAAATGCACATACATTGTGCCCGTGGATGAAATGGGCTTGGAGTGCATTTGTTTACCCTGCGTTGTATTTAAATGCCCTGACATTTACAGAAATTGATTACGTTCACAGCAGTTGCATTTGTTTGAACACACACCTCGACGGCTCCCGTAATCCCATTTTAATTAGGGAGATGTAGCAAGCGTTCTAAGCTCACGCGCTCCACTCCCACTGCCGCGACACACTGGCGAGGAATCAATCACCAAGGCGCCGGTTGCCAGGGCAACGGCCGAGGGTTCCTGCACCACCGTCTAAGTGGTGAATGATTGCCGGGGTAACTCATTGGCGGGTGTGAGGAGTTTTTATCTCCTCTCTCGTTGCGATGCCAGAGTTAATTAAAAGCAGCCAACATGAAATAAATCTAAATCCGAGAAGAAATAAAAAAAACAGTACAAATTGAAATCCCACATCGAAAGGGGGTTTTGGTTCTGGCGTAAGGTGGGGGAGGGGGGGTGTTGACTGTCCCTACACTCATCACCACCAGCTCCAATGAGAGAAAAGTGTTACATGTAGAATAGCCTAGAAAAATGAACCTGCTTTAGTAAAGGCAGGGAGGAGTATGGAGAAACAGGAAAAAAGCGAGGAAGGAGAGAAGTGATCCCGAAGGAGGCAACATTAGCTGTGTTTCCGACCAAAACATGATGCCTCCCTCCCCAGACCCTGGACTAAGCTGGGTTTATACAGAACCACTTCCTCTGGTCTTGCATAGCCAACCTAGCGTAATGCCCTCTTCATAGCCCAGGGGCTCATTACAGAACCAACAACCCCTGATTTGTGGTCATAGTCTATTGTCCAGAGACCCCTAATTAGAGCAGATCCAATCACAGAGACCCCTAATCAGAGTAGGTCCAATCACAGAGACCCTGAATCAGAGCAGGTCCAATCACAGAGACCCTGAATCAGAGTAGATCCAATCACAGAGACACTGAATCAGACCAGGTCCAATCACAGAGACCCTGAATCAGAGCAGGTCCAATCACAGAGACCACTGCGACATGTTGAATCCCGACCACACAGGCACTAGTGTCAGCTCATCCATGACAGCAAGGAAGTATAAATATGTGTAACCGACATGCAACTCCCTGAGAAACTTTTCAACGGTCCACAAATCTGGGAAATGTCTTGGGATGGTATTGTTATTTTTGTGTGTGTCCCGGGCTGACAGAGCATTGTAATCTCCCAGCGGTTCCCTAGCAAACTCCTATTTCCAGGTTCCCCGCAGGTCCTGTGGAATGGAACAGTGTAACGGTGTGTAATAAGGTTGTCCATCTGTCGGCTTCTGCTGTCTGCCTCTCCGTCGGGAGACTCCCTGTTTTGTGCCTGTATGAGTGTCTCCAATTAAAAACAGGTATCGTTGGACTCCCGTCTCAGCCAGACCTCCAGATGGTCAGAACGGTGAAGTATGCTTTTTCTCCCTCCCCGCTGTGCCTTCAGTGGAAAAATCAGTTGCCTGTGTTGGTTTTTCAGAAGTGATATTCAGTCGGTTGGTGGTCTAGGCATAGTGAACGGGAGGGAGAATGCAGCCAAGACAATGACCCCGAACACTGCTATTCTAGTCTGAAAGGTTACTGGAGACGATGTTCACTCTGAACACTTCCTGCCGGTACTAAGACAGAATATTCCCTTCCGCCATTTCTGATGCATTTTTTAAACACACAAAAAAAACAGCAAAATATCCCCAGTGTTCACTGTTTTTGCATCGAGTTGAACGCTAAAGGCAAGTAACCCATTCTGCTCATTGTTTAAATTCCTCTGGCTTCAAGAGCTTTTGTCTACATTCTTGAGCGCACGCACACACGCACTCACTCACGCACGCACGCACGCACGCGCCGCAACACCATTCCACCCGGTGTAACGAAGTGGAGCTTTGTAATTGCCCCCAAGAGGTTAAATATCTTCGACTGTTCCTTCAAACTGTTAAACTGCAAACGATTTACGCAAGCTCTGTAAACGAGTGAACAGCTCATGATGAATGAGTACACAAAACAGAGAGCTAGATATTTCTCCAGATATTTAAAGAAGCATTTTCTCTCGTCAACACATAACTACTGGATATGTTGACGAAAGAAATCACAGTGGACGACAGTGGGAGAAGATTCAAAGTAGCAAGATGCGATACAGTAGCTGAATATATGAACAGGATGAACTCTGTTTTACCAGACTTGAATCTTTGCCAAAGCATGAAAAAATGTAATTGAAATGTTTTTCTTGGGTTAGTTATTCCGATGTGGGCCGATGTTTCCAAAAGTCCTATATTTTAAGGTGCACATTTGACGGCTCACGTGCGCTTCGGTGTGACGTTTTCAATGGAGGCTACACTGGTGTCTTCACCGTGCCCATTTCCTGACCTTCGCAGACATCTCCGACTGCATTCCAAGCCAAGTATAAATCTACCTCATTATTTAAGAAGTTTAAAGTTGTTTCAAAAGTACCCTTGATGTCCTTGTCGTGAGAGCAGGCTTGGAGAAATCACTATGACCTCTGAACTTTCCCAGCATAAGATGGCTTCTAAGGGATGTCTGAGCCTTTTATTAAGCACTGATGTACCAATGATTCCTATATCAATCCAGGTTGGGGACAAGCTAGTTGCAAAATTCCACCACGTTTAAATGTCATCTTCATTTTTCAATCAGCGACTCTCTTTGTTCCAGTAAAATCGGACCGGCACATCTACTGAGAAACATATCTGCCAATAACCCATTTATTTAACCTGACTGGGGGATTTCCACAGCTATCCATCCAACTGCTTGAGCTGGCTTTCATTTTGCCTGTGCCAGTGAAAATGGTGACAGAAATTGATAGTGTTGGTTGGTTAAACCAAGTAAGAGTGCTTTACAGAGATAAAACAACTGCCAATACATAATGCATGCACAAATGATCACAAAATCAATTTAGTACATTAGAACATAAAATACCAGATTTCTATTTAATTAATTACTGTAGTATATTAATCATAACAACTCATACTCTCATGTTAATTATGTTTCAAAACGGTATATGGGGAATATGCAACATAATGTAATGTGTTCGCTTTCAGTGCAGCACAATTATCTACTCAGGGGCCAAACTGATGCGCGAAGACTAAACATCCTCTGAGGCGACAGATTGGATGGAGTCTCACCCGTCCAGAAACGTAGCCCAGCCGCACCAGTGCTCAACAGACTCATTAAATCACCTCACACCTGCGTCAGGCCTTTTCATTTCGACGCGAACGACTCGGCTACCCACTTGTTCAGGGCTCATTAACCCTGGAAGGTGTGCTTGAAGAGAGACCGAGTGGGAGAGCTTCCAGCGCCTCGGTGTGCTTTTTAATAAGTGCTAAAGCTGCCTGATCGTCCGGCAGCGAACGCCGGGCAATAATTGAGAAGCTAATGGTCACTGAGAGAACGTACCACCTCTCTGTTTAAATATAGCCACGTCTCAGTCCGATCACCCGGAGGTTTCAGAATCCATGGATACCGGAATGGTCAACCCCCCTTGCTTCCTTCTATCCTCCCCCACCCCCCGATGCTGCCGCCACACACCACAGGTCGTTCTACTAGAGCTATTTGGCAGTGTAATGGGCATGGATCTCAAGATGGCACATTTGTGCAAGAAGTATAAAATTATGAGAACACAAAAATACTTCAAATAAATTACAACAAATAGGTAATTTTCGTGATGGTGGTAGGAAAACTAGTTATAGATATATAGATAAAAGGTATTTCATGTCTTAGACTGTTTTTCCATAAACACCAATTTGTGCATTTAAATATACATACCGGCCTTAAATTTAATATAGTTATGTTAACATTTCGTTCTTTTAGCACATCTTCATGTAGAACTCCTTATGGTCTCCATGATACTTACAGAACTACGACTTCCATTAACATTTCAGCTAATTACAGCTGACACATTTGACCTATATGACGCTTGGTATTGGGGGAAAAAAGCATACGAAGACCAATTTCTGTTAAGTTTAACCAACCTGCAGGCAACGCAAAGATCTTGGGAACAGGCCTGGATAAAATAATCAATGGTGCAATATAACAAGCTTATGTGTGATGTGCACGACAGGCCCACAGTTGACATATAGGAGCCCAGTCTCTGTTATTGTAAAGCCGGCTTCAATATTTCATCTTTCAACACGTTGGGAAAGGCTGAATGCCTAATAAGTTCACATCAGAATCAACCTTAAACACCAAGTACATAATATATACTAAGCACTATTTGTATTGCATCATATCATATTGTTAAACTTTTTTTTTCAAAAAAACAAAAACGAACAAGGATTTTAATTTAATTAACCAAAGTCCCAATGGAAGTCTCCGGTGACAACAGAAACTCAAGACAAAATTCGAAAGACTTTCTCAATCAGCCAAAAAAGACAGAGGAAAACCTCAGGGCCCAATCGAGACGGCGAGAAAGCACCCAATTAATGCCTTCATCTAAGATCTGATCTGCCTTTCTGGAAGAACATAATGCCCTTTACAAAGAACATGTGGTATTTAAGACTTCTATTATACTGGAAACACAGAGATCAGCAGAAAACAAAGACAGCTACAGCTGACTAATCACTGTTACCAAATCAAATCCATTCATACGGCAGAAAATGAAAAACCACTGCTAAATTATAGATATTTACTGGATCTCTCCCTCTAAAAAGTCAGCCCAGGGAAGCGCTGGAGGCAGCAGGAGAGTAGTCTCTCTCCACGGTGCCGGAAATTAACGTCAGCCTCCAAGCCACACAACCTGGTAAGAACCTCCGCCGTCCAAGGCCAGAGGCGCACGATCAACAGGGACAGTGTAACGGACCACCACAGATTCTGACGTTGAAATGCCTCACATACAGTTGTACTGGCCACGGGAAGGCAGCGGGAGAACGGAGGTACTGTTGACGGAACCGGCAGCCACACCACCCCGGGAGTTGTCGCCGCGAGGTGAGTGAGGCCAACACTCCGCGACCACAACGTCGCTAAAGCGCTACATCCAATGAAGATCTGTAATATCGCGTGTTGTACGCGTGCAGTGAGTTCGATGTCTGAAAACAACCTTGAAGAAGACCTCTGCTTGTTTTACAGCTAATTAAGTCTTTGTCATAACAGATGCGAAACCTGCAGGGAAGCAGCTGAACTCGGGCGAGGCGAGGTTAAACGTGATGCTCCGCTCAGACGAGGGGAGGTAAACAGATTTTCTCAAATTGGCCGACCACAACAGCCGGAGAGGTCACTTTCTTGACCGGCGAAAACACAGATGTGACGATTGCAAGTGCGTGTTTGTGTGTAGTTTTTTTGCCATCTGTTCACGTCCATACACACGTTTCCATCTGGACAGCAGGGTTTTCCCACGGCCAAAGTCCAGGTGTGAAAATGTGCCTGGAATGATCCAAACCAAAAACAGGAGTTTGGAGTCCAGTTGCGGAGCGTAGTTTATTCCAAAACAAAGGGCAGGCACAAAACGTAGTTGTAGACTTGGAATCCTCTAAGGCAAAAGTAGAAAATCACTAGGCTAATAATGATTTAGAAAAAGGATCCGTATGTCTCAGACAAACTTTCACATAAACCAAACAGCAGCACAGGCAGAAATAAAGAACATAATCAACACTAGGTGCGAAAACAGGTGAACCAATCAGAACCAAGTACCGCCGAATATTCAAAAACAAAGGATAATTTCATCATGAAAATAAACTACAACTAAACAGAATGTGTACTTGAGCTAAACTTCAATCATTGCTTGGTACTGTTACTTAAGTTACTCTGGATATGACCGTCTGCTAAGCGATTAAAATGTAAATGAAATGTATGATGTTGATCGTTTTAACACTATAACATTCATTACGTACGACTTACTATGTGCAACATAAGTCATTTGCTTACAATTGCATTCCGCGTGGAAAGTAAAGCATTGCATAACTTGTCACATTCCGAGGTGCAAACTGGATGAAACAGTCCTTGAAAATCACACAGTTTGACTGATTGATTGGCAGATGGACAGGCTACTAACTCGACTGACTCAGGCACTCCCCTTCTGTGCCCTTTAAGTGTTACGCTCATGTCAGTGGGCACGGGGGGGCACGGTCCAAAGTAAAACTTTTGGACAGATTTCCTTCCCTTCCATTCAAGATCAGTCTCCGGCTGACGACGTCACACACAGGGGGCCTGCTAGAGGACACGATCACGCCCCCATATGCAATTCTACTGTTTAGTTGGGATGAGCCTTAAGCAGTGGCTCCTCCCCTGGAGTCTGAGAGGAATCCAAACACCGGTATGGTCTAAAAGCTAACACGACTAACACCTCAAAGACAGACATGGGCAAAATATAATGGGGGGGAAGCATAAGTGTCTGCGCGTCGCTTTGTGTTGTCAGACGTTCTGCAAGGCATTCTTTTGTCAGTTATTTTTAGTTCTATCTGTTTTTATTTCCGGCCGGAGTTACCAGGGGTGTCGGAGAGTACTATGCGGTCACAGCTCCACTTAGGACTCTGGGCCTCCCAACGGCAGTTTCACACCAGGGGACTGTTCTGCCCTGAACTCGGTTCTGAACCTGGGGACTGTGAGGGTCCCTCCGGTGGCAGGACTGTTGTGGTACCGACGGGTGTCCAAACTGCGTGTCGACAGTTCAGATACATTCAAGGCATCAGCACCTCCTCAAACAGCGGCAGCGATGCCGTCACCCTGAGCCAGGAGAGATTGACGTGCACGGCCTTGACAGTCGCCCTCCGTGCACATCCGAGTCCTACACGCGCTGCTCTGATCCGGCTCAACTCACATGTATACACGTCCTTCTGTGTCGCACTTGACCACACAACTGGCATGTAGTTCTGGTTCCAGAACACCGCAACCTTGTCGGACCCGTCGTAACCCAACCCGAGAAACGCCCGGTCAGGGAGAGGCCTCTTCCACCTTATAGACAAACCAGCAGGAACGGATGGAGGACTGGAACTAGCAAACAGGCTGAGGTAAAATCAGCCCACGGAGAACTGCGTTACCGAGGAGCACTTTTACTAACCAGGACTGAATGTACCGTAAGGAGTTCCTGGGAACACTGTCACAGCCGGAAGAACCAAGATGTAAACATAGCCGTAACAGCAGTGTGCTCATCACATATTAGCATAGCCTCCTTAGCGTCCGGGGCCACGTTAAGTCACAGAAACCTTTCAGCTCATCTTAGACAGCGCTCCATTTAACAACTGAGATGTGCAACTATGTCCACCTTCTCATAGGTTTGAGTATACTGAGGCACATCGCAGCGTGTGCCCTTTAAAGTGACCCCGCCATGTGTACATAAGTGGAGCTTGTGTATACATGGTGTGCACGTGTGTGTGCGCGCGTGTGCATTGGTGTTGAATTGCGCGTGTTGGTATTGAATTGCGCGTGTTGGTATTGAATTGCGCGTGTTGGTATTGAATTGCGCGTGTTGGTATTGAATTGCGCGTGTTGGTATTGAATTGCGCGTGTTGGTATTGAATTGCGCGTGTTGGTATTGAATTGCGCGTGTTGGTATTGAATTGCGCGTCTTGGTATTGAATTGCGTGTGTTGGTATTGAATTGCGCAAGTTATGTCTGTATTGTGTGTTGGTTTTGAATTGTGTGTGTTGGTTCTGTATTGTGTATTTGTTTTAAATTGTGTGTGTTGGTTCTTTATTGTTTGTTGGTTTTGAATTGCAAGTGTTGGTTCTGTATTATCTTTTGGTTTTAATTTGTGTGTGTTGGTTCTGTATTGTGTGTTGGTTTTGAATTGTGTGTGTTGGTTCTGTATTGTTTGTTGGTTTAGAATTGTTATGTGTTGGTTCTGATTGGGTATTGGTTTTGAATTGTGTATGTTTGTTTGGAAATGTGTGTTGGTTTTGAAATGTGTATGTTGGTTCGGTATTGTTTGTTGGTTCGGTATTGTGTGTTGGTTTTGAAATGTGTGTGTTGGTTTTGAAATGCCTAGATAAAAGTGCAAATCTCTGCAGCGCTCGCGTCATAATGTACTTACCAAAGCCATTTATTATTTACCAAAATGGGGCCTTCCAGATTTCCTGGAAACTATTTATTTTTGACACAGTCAGAGTGCCGCAGTGTGTCTGATTACCGAGCAACATGTCATGGAAGGCCGGAAAACTATCTCTGCAACAAAGCCCCTGTTCCATCATGCAGCATGGAGACAAATGGAAGGATTGCAGGAGAACAACAGAATGGAAAAGGGTTTTCTTATTTAAAAATACCCTGGGGGGAGAAAACATAACATCTGTCGTCGATCATGAGGCAGGTAACCAAGAATCCACGGGGGTGGACTGTTCTCGCAGACAGCAGAAACGTCACCAAGCGTGACCTAAGCCCATGTTCTTCTTAAGACTGATAAGCTTCGAGATCAATATCTGAAGGCGATACCTGGTGATAAAATGAGTGGCCCTTCTGTCAGAAAACCTCAAACTGAGGGCGAATCAACAAAATGAACTTTAAATAAAATGCATTTTCTATCTCTCTACATCAGCATTTGTCCCTGGGCTGCGATATTCACAGAGCTGGCCCAAAAGTTGAGTATCGTTCTAACTCTAGACATTCCGTCACTTCACATCATCTAAATATTCCCCTGCTATTAATATGGGAGCTTCATTGGCTGTAACCGGATGTGATGTCATGTAAACACATCATAAAGCTGACACAGAAGTTGCCCAACACTCGATATCCCGTGTGGCTCTTGTGTAGCCTATCAGCATGTGTTCAAATGGCTGAACGTCCACCAGCACTCAAGCAAACCGACAATGTTCATGAATCTGAGTCAGTCGGGTAAAGCTGGGGAGTAATTCCGCATGTTAACTGTGGCGTGGATTAGAATTAATGGACATAGTTTAAGGGGTTGATACAGAATTAATTAGTGCAAATCAAGGTACAACCGTTAAAGGTCAATGTTTGATCCTCGTTGCATCGTTTTAAGTCCAGTTTGTGTCCTGGAGGGGATCCCGCCCCCACAGTCTGGTCGGTATTTTCAGGTGGTAATTTACAAAATGTTGAGGTCGAACCACAGAAACCTCAGGATTTCCTGATTATACCCTTCTAATTTCAGGACTCTTCCAAACAGTTTTTCAGGACGTGACAGATTTTAACTGATTTTCAGAACCCTAGTCGTGCGAAAGTACAAAAGGTCAGAGCTTCCTTCTTTCGTTGCTAAATATATATTTTCCCTCATCTAGGGGGGAGACTGCTCAGAACAATCAATTTCCTGAGCCCAGCTCACCATTCTGCGGCCTTAGAGATTTCCCTGGTAAAGGAGATACGCAATAGTAGTCTTTTGTGGTACTCTCACTGGCTGTAAGACTCTACCTGAAATACCAACACAGCGCTCTGCTGAGAAAACAACCCTCTAACACACTAATTGGGCTCCCAGCAGGGAATCCGGACGGTCTGGAACTTATACCGGGATTTGGAGCTGCAGGAAAAGATAAAGGGAAGACGGAATGTGACCTTAAGCTGGTTCCACCGACGAAACCGTAGTGAATCCTGGATTCACAACACTTTTCTATTTTAATCTCTGCTTCTGTTCTAGGGCTGTCCAAATGGCAACGTCCCTTGGCAGACCGATGTTTGCTGATGTTTTACAGTGTGGTAGAGAATTGCATAATGGAGTTTACTCATGGATCATTATTCTGTAATACACCATTAGCAAACCACCGAATATAATGTTGCCCTTTGGCGAAGCAAACATTACATTTACACTGGAGTCATTTAGTGGACTTACTCAGAGCGGCTACGATTGAGAGGTATGCCTATAGAGTTTTCTATTTTCCCCTGTAGGATTTGAACCGACAACACTGGGGTTGCAATCACCATGCTCTCTACCCACTAAGTCTCACTAGGTATTAAGATGTTGGCACACATCAACTTTCTTTTCAGTTGACCGTTCCTTAGTGCCATTCTGAAGACCAGGATTAATAATCCGGTCCCTAATCAGATATCAATAGCTGCGGTTCCAAACGCAGACCAACTAACGTGACAACTTGGCAAATGAATCCACACCAAATCACTTAACCATAGCGCCCAAACACAGTAATCTAGTTTCCCACATCCCTCAACAACACTACGCAAGCATCATAGGAGCGGATAGGCTAGTGGTTAGAGGACTGGGCTAGAAACCGAAAGATTGCAGGTGTAAATCCATGAGCCGATGAGGTAAAACAAGCGTTTGGAGCCCTTAGGCAAGGCTCTGGATGGGATCGCCAGCTAAGTGACTAGCATAATAGCAGCGGTTCCTCCAGTCGTCTCAGAGTCCCTGCATAACCTCGGGTACAAATGAATTTCTGAATCCAGGTCACTGCTACTTCCTTCTTCCTAGCTTATGTAACAATTATGTCAAAACCCTTATAAATAGAAACACATAGTTTAAATGGATTACACGTAAACATTCTGGAAGAGAAGGGAAAAGAAAAGCCAGAAGAGGCATGCTAAAACAACCATGTACAGAAATTGGCAATGGTTGCTGGTTCAAATCCCAAACTCGCGATGCTATAGAAGAAAAACTGCTTTGCTGCTTTGCCCCCTAGAGCAGGGTATTTAACCTCTGGAAAACCATTATATACATCGCAGCTAATGCTCTGCCTAAGTGACAGACGAGGGTCTTAACCTGTCTCTGTGGTGGCTAATTGGCTAGCGCCCTACATTCTCGTCAGGGGGGTAGGCCCTAGACCATTAATCACCTGGAGGGAGACAAGAGAGAAGACGGCCGGTGGAGTGTTGAGTCTGGATGCGGCACAGACGCTCTTTGGAGCTTGTCACGCATCCTGCCAGGAACGATCACGTCAAAAACGTTGTCAGAGGAATGGGGTGGGCACAGGTTGAAGGTACTCTGAATTCATGAAGCATGAAGGTCCTCAGAATTCACAGAGCACGAAGGTCCTCTGAATTCACGGCGTACAAAAGTCCTCTGAATTCACGGCGTACGAAAGTCCTCTGAATTCACGGCGTACAAAAGTCCTCTGAATTCACGGCGTACGAAAGTCCTCTGAATTCACGGCGTACGAAAGTCCTCTGAATTCACGGCGTACGAAAGTCCTCTGAATTCACGGCGTACGAAAGTCCTCTGAATTCACCGAGCAGGAAGGTCCTCTGAATTCACCGAGCAGGAAGGACCTCTGAATTCACCGAGCAGGAAGGACCTCTGAATTCACCGAGCAGGAAGGACCTCTGAATTCACCGAGCAGGAAGGACCTCTGAATTCACCGAGCATGAAAGTCCTCTGAATTCACCGAGCAGGAAGGTCCTCTGAATTCACCGAGCAGTAAGGACCTCTGAATTCACCGGGCAGTAAGGTCCTCTGAATTCACCGGGCAGTAAGGTCCTCTGAATTCACCGAGCAGGAAGGTCCTCTGAATTCACCGAGCAGGAAGGACCTCTGAATTCACGGCGTATAAAGGTCCTAAACAAACAGGATAGGTTGCCGGCGTGAATCACAACTCCAGCCTGACCCCCTCAAGGACTTCGAACTCCTCATGCACATTGCATTCTTATGGAGGTCGTGGCCTTTCTCCGTTTGATATCTGCAGTTTGGTTTATTCCATAATGTATGTTACTATGTAACATGCCCGGACTGTCGCTGAAGAGACGGTGAAACCCGGGACCCCGGGGCCGTCAAGTAGCCTCTCATAAACTGTCTTGTTAGTAATTAGTGTTGTCCGATGCTAGAAGACGTTAGTCTGCCCACCCTCCATCTTTCACACTGCCGTTCCGCAGGTCCCATGGCAAACAAGGCAGAGTGACTGCGGATTTGCATATCCCCGAATAAATTATATTGCATTTGCGCGATAAGCGGCGCTGATGCCAGCGCTTTTTTTTTCCTTCTCCCACTGCATTCACGCGTGCAGCATTAACCCTGATCAGGGGGGAGCAGAGCAGGAGGAGGAACACCGCTGCTCAGAATTCATGTTTTCGGGGGGGAAAGCGTGCCGGGCCTCTAGTGGGCCGTGGCCCGCCAACGGGGCTGATGGGTAATTCAGAGCTGATAAGCATGCATGTGCGTCTCCGTCACCAAGGACAAGAATGGCAGCAGAGAGAGAGAATAAGAGGAGGGGAAAGCAATGAAAGAGATAGAAGAGTATGCGTGAAGAATAGGGAGGGGGATTATTGGAGAACTACAGGAGGAGGAGCAGGAGGAGTGAGATGAGGGTGGGAAGGGCAATAGGAGGAGGGGAGGAGAAGATGAATGGATGAAGAAGAGGAAATGGGAAGACAGTGGAGTAGATAATATGCAGAGGAAGGAGACATGGATGAGAGGTGTGGATGGGAAGCATTGGATAGGATGAGCAGTGTGGATGAGAGACACCGGAGGGAATGGGAGGAGCGGATGATCCACCCTTCCACCCCTCCATCCCTCCACCCCTCCATCCCTCCACTCCTCCATCCCTCCACCCCTCCATCCCTCCACTCCTCCATCCCTCCACCCTTCCACCCCTCCATCCCTCCACTCCTCCACCCCTCCATCCCTCCACTCCTCCACCCCTCCATCCCTACATCCCTCCACCCCTCCATCCTTCCACTCCTCCATCCTTCCACTCCTCCATCCCTCCACCCCTCCATCCTTCCATCCTTCCACCCCTCCATCCCTACATCCCTCCACTCCTCCATCCTTCCACTCCTCCATCCTTCCACTCCTCCATCCTTCCACTCCTCCATCCCTCCTTCCTTCCATCCCTCCACTCCTCCATCCTTCCACCCCTCCATCC
>JACXGJ010004813.1:0-12919 GCA_016801105.1 Esox niger
GCGGTCTCATATTGTTACCGGTATAAAAGACACCTGTCCACAGAAGCAATTAATCAGTCAGATTCCCAACTCTCCACCATGGCCAAGACTAAAGAGCTTTCCAAGGGTATCAGGGACAAGATTATAGACCTACGCAAGGCTGGAATGGACTACAAGACCATTGCCAAGCAGCTTGGTCAGAAGTTGACAACAATTGGTGCGATTATTCACAAATGGATATACACAAATGAACTGTCCATCTCTCTCGTTCTGGGACTCCATCTAAGATCTTACCTTGTGGAGTGGCAATGATCATGAGAACGGTGAGGAATCAGCCCAGAACTACACAGGAGGATCTTGTCAATGATTTTAAGGCAGCTGGGACCATATTCATCAAGAAAACAATTGGTAACACACTACGCCGTGAAGGACTGAAATCCAGCAGCACCCGCAAGGTCCCCCTGCTCAAGAAAGCACATGTACAGGCCTGCCCTCATGCACCCCTCATGGAGACAGTTTGTGACAGTTTGGTCAGAAACATGCACACTAGTAGCCAGCTGGGGGTCATTCTTGCACCAAAACAGGTTACATTGATTCACAAACGCTTATGCTTCCTAACTGGACATTCCTGAAGTACAATTGACTTATACTGTATGATTATGTGTTCACTTAATTTTATTGAGCAGTGTGTGTATATGTGTGTATATATATATATATATATATATATATATATATATATATATATATATATAAATAAAAATGAAGAGACCACTTGGCCCTTTTTCTTTCCCTTTACAAAAAGTGAAAAAGGAAGTTTTTGAGTGAGGAACAGAAGAGTTAAAATTAATAGACCAATGCAAAATGAATGCTTCTGTCCCTCACTCCAATATTTTTTGGAAAGGAAAGAAAAAGGTGCAGTAGTCTCTTATCTTTTTCCGGAGCTGCATATACAGTATATATATGCATATGCAGCTCTGAAAAAAAAAAAAAAGCCATTTAATAAATATATTGAAATGACTTATTTTCTTTCTCTCTCCTACCCGCTCACCATATCTGTTGCTTGTCCCTCTTACATCACCTCTCTTCAAACTGTTACATGTTGTATGGATCACGGACATTTATTAATTAGCAAATCAACAGCATTGTAGAAAAAAGCTTATGTTTAACCAGCAGCCCTGCCAATCATTTTTAATAAATCTTTTTTTTGCTAAGACAACTCTTACTGTCAAGTGAGCGTGGGTGAATATCATAAAGGCAAAGACAAGTTCCATGAAACACTCTATGCTCTCACAATGTTAATAATCTCACGCGACTACTCTGCTTGCTCAAGCTGACATCTGCTCACAGTTACTTTCTTCTATTGACTTTAGTTTCTATTTGTATGACAGTATTCACTTTAGTCATTGGTTAGATGTTCTTCATGCAATGATTGTCTGAAGTATGCGAGCCACAGACATGTCTACAGGGTATATTCGCTGGTGATCCCTGGTTGTTTTTGCCTTCACTCTTGTCTTCGGGTAGATTTAGTGCAGGTTATTGACCTGCCAAGTCAAGAACTTTCCAGTGTTGGGCAATAATAAACCCCTTAGTAGCTATGACGTATTTCTTATGCTTTTTCAGTGAGTCGCTTAGACAATCTACGCACATTTCTGATTAGCTTACACCATATTTTACATATGTGCTGGTATTCCAGGTACATTTCCACACATTAAAAAAAGGGTAGAGTTTTTTACAGGGTATCTGTAGGTTTCAACAGGTTCAATCCACATTTGCTGGATGCAACATAACATAGTTATGTTACAGTAAGCCTTAACTAAATGTGTTTACGGTTATATTGAGACTGTTTCAGGCATGGAAAAGTTCATCTTCAGTCTTGCTAGAAATTGCTCAATTATGAATTTTCCAGTAAGTTTGTAGATACTGGTAAAGCCTATAACTAGCTAATACGCTGTTAATACGGCCAGTGGCAAACGCCATACTGTTCATAGACGCTATTTGTGGTGGAGGGAAACTTAGTAAGAAACGTTTGTCAGTTTACCTGTATCAATACCATTCATAGAGGGCCAAGTAGCTGTAAAAACAGTCAGTGGCAAAAGAGGATTTGTTCTGGGTATAGACAAAAGAGGCTGAACTGACACTTGTCAAATATACAGCCATGTGGTGTGGTGGTTAACGACACAGCCGTTCACATGGGCGACCCGGCTTCGAATCTCGAGAGTGTAACACTTTCTATTGCGGTCCGTCTGAACTAGGCTTTACTGGTTTCTTGTTTATTATCGCTTCAAATTCAGGTTAAAACCAATTCCACTACAACACCCCATGCAAAAACGACATAAGGAAACCAATTGTCCTTAGTGGGCGTCCGTCTGCATTTTGGATTTTCGCTTGATTCGCTCATCAAAATCCCATTGTGGGCGTGGACACTGTTTTGTTTTTCAATGTTGGACATACGCGTTTTCTATCTCCTGTAGCTAGCTAGCTAGTACAGCAAAATAATAGTAGTAGTAGAAGTAGAAGTAGGATGTCAATCAACACAGTTAAGATACCCTATAATTAAGTTAATGAAAATCTAAGTTGCTCTATAGGACATAAAGCAGCTGCTGTAGCTACTACCAGTGTCTGAAGAGTTAGCTTGTTTATGTCCCTCTAACTGAACAGGGAAACATAGTAGAGTTCAGGCAATACGGACACTGCAATGATTACTTTTTTGTCCACTTTGCTGTAGGAAAGTTTGCATGGCAAAAACTACTGTAAAAGGAACCAGCGGAAAAGTGTACCGGACACGCCTTTTTCGGAATTGTCTGTTTCCGGCAAGCAAATTTCTTCTCACATTTTCATAATATAGCCCATGTTCTCTATCTTTCAGCACCTCCAACACTTGCTTTGTGCTGCTTGGTATCTCACACTGCACCAGCGCACGTGGTCAAGTGATTTAATTCAAAATGAATTAGAGGCAAACATTTCGTCTAGTGTCGTGGAAAATCAACCACTTTTCACCAAAAACAAATGCACTTTAACTCAGGACTTTGTGAATCCAATAGACTTTAATGAAAATCATACAATAATGACAGACATTAAAGCCAGGTCCTTCTGCAGATACACCCCTAATGTTCTAAGTCCGGACCATGGCTTTTATACAGAACTTTCACACATTACGCCATCTGACTCTGTCTGGTTGGCAACCCCCCTGAGTGGGGTGCGCTTCTTATCTTCTACCTCCCTGCATGCTCGTAAATTTGCGACAGTAATTCACATCCTCCTTATGGTTCATACTTGGGTCATGTCTATCATTGTCCACAAAGTAAGTGTTACATTAAGCTCATGGGCCACACTCAGGTCATCTCTTATCACAGAGTACACTTTATGACAAGCTCATGGGCCACACTCTGGACACCCCAACAGTGGATACAAAGGCAGTAAACTTTAGAAATGCCCCTCTCTGGGCTCAAGGTAATTGCCTGCTCAGGACCATCTCTCAGCATATGACACATATATTATGATGAACATAAACATTATCTGTATGTGTAATTCATCCTATCTCAGAAGTCATTTACTGTGAGTGTGGATTCCACGTTAATATGTTTCTGATAAAACTGCATGATTATACATGCACATTAATATTTTCCATAAGTATAAGGTTATTCATGCATTTTATAGAATTATCCCCCACACTAGCCACATTACCTAGTGGATACCCACATTACCTAGTGGATACCCACATTACCTAGTGGACACCTACATTACCTAATGGACACCTACATTACCTAGTGGACACCCACCGCACTTATGGCCCATGTCAACTATGCGTTTTAAAGATGAAATTTGGCTACCAAAATTTTACCTCCAATGAATTGTCAATGGAGTCATGTGACTGTGTGTGAGAGGTAGTGTGGGATACCTGTTGGATGATAGCCAATCAGAAAATATCTATATGTTTCTCCTCTCCGTGATACCGCTGTGAAAATCTCCTACCATAACCTACTATCTCACTATTCTATAACCAACATAAATAATTGTGATATCTGGATTTTGAGAAAAGAATTGCAAAATTGGACCAATTGCTCAATGAAACAGGTTGTCCTGCCTCACAATCTGAGGTCCCACTCCAGCCAGTACTTGGTCAAACTCGGGCCTTGGTAAGCTGAAAATAACACTGGCATCATCAAGCCGGAGCTCTAATACAAACCTATGGTACTCCCCCTGAGTTGCTTGGTACTGCAGAATTAGGTGATCCAAGAGGAACGGTACTGCTAGCACCATCCTCTACGTTGAAGTTGCAGTGCAAATGCAACAAGCCACCTCCTATCGCTATCCATGTTTGGTTGGGAGAGCTATCTGTGTAAACCATTCTAAATGTAAGTATTCCCTACATAAATTATGAGTATGAGTGAGAAGGTGTATAATTTGTTGAGAATACTACTACTGAGCAGGAAGACATTTAATTTGGTTTTATACATATTAATTAATTCCTAATTATTCCTTATCATTACCAGTGCTGAAAACAGTGGATTGACATCATAATAGTGCTTGCTACATTAGCTAATTAATGAAACATCCTTCATTGATAAGAAAACCAGAAACCTTTTCGGAACAGAAAAACATACACATCCACAAGTGCCCAGGGAACAGTGAAACAGGCAAAGGCATGCGAAAATACATGCTAAAGGCCGAGTGGAAACGAGCCATTAGAGAGGGGCTGTGGGGGCGATGAAGGTCTTTCAATTGAAGTAAGGTAGCAGGCGTGAAAATGCAAGCAGTTTTGCAACATAATGGTTTACTAATTGTGATCCCAAAAGGGCCAGTGATCTCTGATTCAGTAAAAAAAAAAATTTGTTCACCTAATAACTATAACAGTAATCAATATAATTATAAAATAAGCCTTTTCAAGGTTATTGCAAAATTTATGAAAAGGTTTAAAACCGTCTCAGATGTAATTTAACTAATCTTTACTAATTTAATAACTACCTCTACAAATGGAATTAAATTGAACAAATCTTTTATTTGAGAAGTTATTGAGTGCTAGTTTAGTATAGGTTTTTGTAATGATGTATCAACACTATACACTTCACGTTGCATTGCCATCAGAAGAGAAGACGAAGAACGGCGTAGTAAAATCTTCAATTTTTCACAATTATTAAAGTGATAGTAATCCAAAAATAAAATTTTGATTACAGTCAGAATATGTGCTTATGGATTTGATACAAAACAACTGAAGTGCAGACTTTTAGTATGAAACGTTTAGGAACTGCAACCATTTTCCTACACAGTTCCCTTTCTTCAGGTACTCAAATATAATTGGACAAATTAACTTTTTGAATTTTTAATACATTCATCAAGAATCCTTGGCAGGCAATGAGTGGTTGAAGTCTGAAACACATGGATATCACCATGGTTTCATCCTTTGTGATGCACTGCCAGGCCATACCTGCAGCTGTATTCAGTTGTTGTTTGTTTCTGGGTCTTCTGGCTTACCTTTTGTCTTTAGCAAGTGAAATGCAGATCAGGTGATTGACTCGGCCGGTATTTTATGGGTCATTGTCCCAACTGTAAAGTGAAGCACCTCCCAGCTTCACTGAATTTTGCTGAATCTGAGCAGACAATATATACCTATACACTTCAGAATTCATCTGATTGCTTCTGTCTTCTGTCACAACATCAATAAACACTAGTGACCCAGTGCAATTGGAAGCCATATCTTTATCTGGGATGACTTTGGGCATACAGAAACATACTGTATTTCACCAGTTCAGTGATCAGGCGTTTGCCATCCATCTTCTACTTTTTACCATGGCAAAGGTTTGTGTGTCAACTGACCTGTGGCATCATTCCAAAAATATATTTTTTTGAAAATAGGCGGACGAAAATAATGCCAGAAACCCAAAGAGCTAAAACAAACATATTTGTAATTTTTCCCTTCATTAAGGACCAATATGAATTACCATTATTTGTATAATTCTTTAGTTAATACACCCAATCTGCCCCTAGAAAACTATCATTCTTATTACAATTCACAAGACAGAATGATCCCGCACATCGGCCGTCAAGAATCAAACCTCAGCGTTTGTAAATGTAATACCTACAGCAAATATACGTTAAGTATAAGAACATTTGTGACCATTACTTTCCTGATTTTTTAAGACCTTTTAAGCAATTTTAAGGAGCCGTGGGAATCCTGATAACCCTTATAATAATATTGCACACACATGAGAATTACAAATAATCTACAGACGTACATTACTAAATTTTTTCATGTAGTTGTCTTTCATTTTAATTAAATTTACTTATTCGAGACAATATTACCTAGGAGATGGTCAGACAATGAGATGGTCAGACAGTAGTGGCATGAGACTAATGTGTTGTTCTACTTCACGTTATGAGCATGAGAAAGTAATCAGACATCAACCAGGACATACTCTCAGTACTTTTCTTCGGCAGTCATAGATTGTACCCATTTTCCTTGTTCTTTGACACCCCAAAGTTTGTCTTTTAGAAACCCTTTTAAAAACCTCTTTGTTTTGGCTTAGTTTTCAAAGTGACTCCATTATATGGAACAGCTGGACTAATTGCACTTTAACAGCGCTAATCCAGCCTTCATTGTAAATATCCCATTCAATTTTATTTTTTCTAAATGTGGCGAGACATTTCTACAAAATTAATTGCCTCTTTGAGGACATTAACGTTTCCTGAATCTGAATTCCCTGCTGCTCTCTGTGGCCCACTGAGAACAGTGGATAAAGCATGGGCTTGATTAATCAAAGAACCTCTCCAAATTTCCCTGTCTCTTCAGTTTCCTTCCATCATTCTCTATCTTCCTGGCCCCCCTCCCCCTTCTCAGCGACGTCCAGCCCTAGTTTGCCTAACCAAATCAAGCGGTTGTAGCGTTTCTTCCTGCGTGCTGTCAAACCGTGGTGAGCGCAATCAATCACAGACAAAGGATTAGCAATCATTCTGTTTAATTAACATACTAATGACATAAATCATACTGTAGAGGGCAATGAGTGTCACACAACTAACCAGAGGCTTACGTTCTGGTAACATGTCTCTACAGAACTGAACCGGTTTGCTTTACTCAGCGACAGGGTTAATACCGACACAAGCAACTGGTCTCATTCACCAACCATTCTTAAGAATTTCTGTCTTAAAACCCACTTAAGCTGTTTCTGACATTTACCAATGTTTTCTTTTTAGGGATTTGTTCTTAAGTAAGAAAAGAACCTACACACACTCAAAAGTGCACACACATGTGAGTGCTGATGTTTTTTCATCAAAATCTACAGTTGTATAATAGAAATTATAATAGAAACTGCCATAATATTTCATAATTTATAAAACAAATTATAGAAATGTACATTATTCTTCTGTGTTTGTCAATATTTGATGTGGCCTCGGATTTGAGACTGAAATTTTTTTTCTAATATCCTCAGTTGTGTGCCCTTCTCCAGATACAGCATTCACAGAAGCAGTAATAGCATCTCATGCATCTTTTTTTGTGGTTATTTTATATCCATTACTGACGCTACAGAATATGAAAGCTCGTTTGCTGTAAAATTCCTGCAGCTGTGCCTCCACTTTGGAAATACTGACATTGTTTTTTAACATTTGGAGTCTGGTGCTTCACTGTCTTTAGATATTGGTTTGGGCATTCTTGATCGTTCAACTTTTCTTTTGAATTTCTGAGGGTGCACACGGCCTTCAGTCTTATGGCCTTTTTTGGGATTGGCAGGGCGTTTACCTATGCTAATTAGGATAGGAACAACAGTCACATGCTTTCAATATACGAGGACAATGGGATTCAGCATTATAATAACATAGGCACGAACAATTCTGCGGCTTAAGAACTCCTCATGAATCTGACATAGATATTCCTTAGTATGTTTCTCAAAAACGAATATTAGACAAAACCAAGGAAGATATTGGTGAATGTCTCGAATTCTGTTTAAGATATATAAATGAGTCGATATAACAATTACAAGTACCCTGTTGTACCTGTTGCTCGACAGAGCAGAATGCATTCTGTTTCATTAAGTATCTGTGGCCAATAAAAGCATGGAGGAGATAGCTAATAGTACAAAGCTGACAGTTTCAGTTATTAACAAGAGCGGAATTTCTGAGCATGCATTCAACATCATGTAGCAGTATTCATGATTATGCTGACACAGGAAGAGGGCCCCTAAGCAGGGTTGCTCTAACACAGACATGAATCACATCACACACAATCATTTTTTTTTAAGCTGTTTCATAAATGCGGCATGTCATGTTCAATGGTGTCTTATGGGGTAACACGTTCATAACGGAATCCTCTACACTGTGTTTTATGACCTGTAAATTGGGCAGTGTTCAGGTGCTTGTGTTTGTGTGTGTTAGTGCTTGTGGTACCTCTGTTGGTAGCGATGCTGCGCTGCAGGATCTGCTCCACTCTCACAGCCATGTCAGACATGTTCTGAGCAATTGCCTGGATCCTCTCCACCAGACCCGCTGGCTGGATCCTGCCAAAACACACACACACACACACACACACACACACACACACACACACACACACACACACACACACAACCATTAATTGGACTCATGGAAGCACAGTTGAATTATGTGTTGGACTGCTCTTTCTGATTGATCACATCTTTAATCTTTGTCTTAACTGAACGCGTTGAGAGCAATGAAGCAAATAATTCATAAAAAATGAATTAAAAAAAAATCAAGCAAAATGGGACAAAAGACCATTAAGCAATGTGATTGTGGCTTGAAAGCATGAACAGGATCAAAATGAGAGCTGAACTCTATGCAAATATTCTGCAAATATCAACCAATCAAAGCTCAGAGTAGCTTCCAGACCCAGCTTGAATAGCTCTTGCTACCAAGCATGAATGTTGTAGTACCTAAGCCCAGAAATGGGACTCAACTCTGACTTAATTCCAAGTTTGCATGTGCTATAACTCCATTTAGACTAAATTATTGGTGACTTGGAGTTTGTTGTATGAATGATAGAGCAAACCATTAAGTGACAAAATTCCTATTGCCATCACACAATATTACATTTGTTATTATTTATGGTTTTGTGGACTTAGAAACTCTGACTTTTGCGCTTGCATAGCATTCGGGACATAATTTGAGGGCTGGGATAAAGACTTAAATCATGAACACAACAATGGATGACCAAACTTGGCAAAACTGACCTGGACTTAAATTCAACTCATGACATACTTTGTCATAGGGACTCATCACTTGGACTTGAGCACAGAGGACTTGGGTATTGACAAGGACTCAAGGTTTAATGAGTTAACAAAATGTATATCATGTTTTCCAAAGTTTTGTGCATTGTTTAATAGTAGCGTAACAATGCACATTCAGTCTTAATGCTTTATCTCCAACTACCCTGGAATGTCAAAACAAAGAATGCGTTAAAAAATTGAGGGCTTCTTTCATGTAATCCCCCTATAGTATTTGCTGACTTTATGTTCCCTTGACAGAGAAGAGCTGCAACAAGCAGAGGAATTGCTAATTGTGTAGAAGTTGGTTGGAGCGTGAAATGGAAAATCTTTTAAACACTGACACAATGTATTTGTTCAGAAGAAAAAGTGACTCAGCACAATAAAGCAGGTCCCTGTGAGACTGAGAACAGAGCATAATTAGCTTGTTAGCAAATGCCTTTCATTGGAGCTGACTGCCATGGCTTGAAAGCAATGTTGAAAACAATCATGAACCACCAAGAAAAAAGAGACAGGGAGAAAGAGAAAATGAGACAGAAGAGAAATTTAGATACAGTGTAGCTGTGATTTCATGGCTCTCAGGCCTTAGCAATGAAATTTGGACGGTACCCAGGGAACTCTCAGCTGAAACGTAATGGCAGTATGAACATTTCAACTGCCCCATTGAATAAACATAGTGGAGCATAGAAAAACAAGGACATCTTTTTTATTTTAGGAAAACAAATATTAGAGGAAATTGTGTAAGCCAATGAAATGCCAACGAGGGCAATATCTCCTATAAATCCATATGTAATTGTAAATTGCATACATTATTGTGAACAAAGATTATACGAATATGTGTTTTGTTGGAAGATGTCACTTTTATTTGTCCTTTTGTTTGTACCACAGGGCCTTCTCCAGACATAAGCACCAAACTAGAAGTCGACCGATTGATTTGCCTGGCCAATTAATCTTGGCTGATTAAAGGTTTTGAAAACAAGTAATTATAAAAAAATAATAATATCAAAACTGTAAAATACCCTTTTTGAATAAGACAACCACCGAACTTCTCCATTGGCATTGCAACTGTAAACTGCATAACCAACCCAGTTACAGATAACAAATCAAGCTAATTGACATTCATTTATTATCAATTTTAGTGATGTTGATTAGTTCAGAATTAAAGCAATTGTTCATATTGAGGACTCCACTCCTTAGTAGTCCAAATCAAAGCAAAGAATCTACTTGAAAGGTAGTTTAAAAGGATCTACTACATAAAGTTATGGAAAGGCGCAAGTCAGAGTATGAATATATTAAGATTTCAAAGGCTTTTTCCATCCCTTGGAGCACAGTGAGGACCATTATTAAGAAGCAGAAGGCATATGGCACCCACCTCCCATACCCCGCATAGATCAGGCCATCCCTCCAAAATGGACGACCGGGGAGAGAGGAGGCTGATCAGAGGGGGTGTGTTTCCCCTCAGCAGGGAATGGAGCACATTTCAGGATAGAAGGGAAGATGGACAGTGCAAAATACAAACAGTTTCTTGAGGAGAACCTGCAGCCGTCTGCCAGGAAGTTGAAAATGGGAAGAGGGTTCATGTTTCAACATGACAGTGAACCAAAGCACAGCTTTACATACAACAAAATGTGTATGTTTTGTGGTGTATAGACGAATTAGAAGACTGCGCTCTTTAAAAGATAAGCTCCAGCGGGCTGCCTCTGTGGACTGTGTGTGTATGTGTGTATGTGTGTGTGTGTGTGTGTGTGTGTGTGTGTGTGCGCGCGTGTTCCTGCAAGTGTCAGCTAAACCATTGTCATGACAAGAGTGACACGCAGGACAGCGAAGCAGTTTATTTTAGATTTAATATTATGATAATAATTTGATATTTCAGAGAAAGGAAAGTATTATATGAGCGGTGGTGGATACTTGCTATCTAGCTAGCTCTGTAGTCGTACATTTAGTGAAGCAGTCCTTTGTTCCATTAACCGCAGTGATGATTGTAAGTCCTGGGATTAACAGATTTTTAATAATTATTTATTTTGCAACTATAATCACTATCAAGTATAATGACTACGCTAAGAAATTACATAATGTGCTCATTATTCATTCAGAATATTTAATTTTGAAAATATTTGTCCAATTCATCTGATATCAAAATGGTGTTTTCCTAATTATTGGTATCAGCCTAAAAAAATCCTAACTTGTCAACCTCTACGCAAAAAACTATGTATTTTATAGTTACATATACAGTACAAGTATATAATGTACAGTTGTGCTCATATAAGTTTTCATACCCTGGCAGAAATTGTAATATTTTGGCATTTTATTTATTTATAAAGATGATAATATGAAGCAGGTAATTATCACATAGTTATTTGTCTCCTTTTAAAATCATAATGATAGTAGATATCCCCCAAATGGACCTGATCAAACGTTTACCGACCCATGAATGTTTGGCCTTGTTACAGACACACAAGGTGACAAACACAGGTGAAAACGGCAATTAAAAGTAAATTTCCCACACCTGTGGCTTTTAAATTGCAGTTAGTGTCTGTGTATAAATAGTAAATGAATTTGTTAACTCACACACGGTAACACGGAGCAGGTTACAGTAGATACTGAGCCATGGGGAGCAGAAAAGGACTGTCAAAAGCCCTGGGTAATGGAACATTATAAAGACAGAAAAGGATATAAAAATACATTCAAGGGTTTGTAAATGCCAGTCAGTACTGTTCAATCACTTATTAGGAAGTGTAAAATTCAGGGATCTCTTTATACTAAGCCAAGGTCAGGTAGAAAAAGAAAGATTTCGGGCCAAACTGACAGAAGAATTGTTTGGGATACAAAAACCCACAAGTAATCTCAGGAGAAATACAGGCTGCTCTGGAAAAATGAGATGCATGATGGAGTTGCCAGTAAGAAGCCTTTACTGCGCCAATGCCACAAAAAAGCCCAGTTGCAACATGCCCAACAACACCATGACAGGCCTTACAGCTTCTGGCACAATGTAATTTGGAATGACGAGAAAGAAATAGGGCTTTATGGTCACAACCATATCCGTTGACAACTCTGTGAAAGAGGGTTCTATGGTAGGAACTTCGGTGAAAGAGGGATCTATGGTAAGACACTCTGTGAAATGGGGTTCTATGGTTGGACCCTCTACCACAGAACTCCATTTCACCAAGTGTCCAACCATAGAACCCCATTTCACTGAGTGTCCAATCACAGAGTTGTCAACGAATGGTACTTTGTATCTGTGTGGAAATATGTCTCTGGAGACTTGTGACCTTCAGAATTCCAATGCATTGCTACAATGCTGTGTCTGATCTCCTTAGACAAGAGAATCAACTGAACTAAGTTCTGTTTAATTTAGATTTACCTCAACTCTGTTTTGACAACTGTGTAAATCTCTTACCATTGCTTATATTTAGCCAATATTGATAAAAGTCAACTTGTCCTATAGATAGTATATACATGGTTATCCAAATGGCAAAGTGAAGTAAGCCTACGCAAAACACGGACCCATATTTGGCATACCTTATTAAAAATGACAAATAATACTATTTTTGAATAACCAAATTTAAACCTATTCAGATTTACTCACAAAAAAAGCTATTGAATACAAACTACCGCTTTATTTACCCAAGCTGAGCGATTGAGCACATACTGGTAGGTCAGCAAGAATTAAAGTCTCCACACCTGTAATTCATTCCCTCATCAGCCTGCCTTCAAGTACCCCGGTTTCCGTC
>JACXGJ010004813.1:13019-43113 GCA_016801105.1 Esox niger
TGTCTGCCTCGCCCTGCCTGCCCACCTGCTCTGCCTACCCGCTGCCCTGTCTGCCTCGCCCTGCCTGCCCACCTGCTCTGCCTACCCGCTGCCCTGTCTGCCTTGCCCTGCCTGCCCACCTGCTCTGCCTACCCGCTGCCCTGCCTGCCTTGCCCTGCCTGCCCAGTCCTCCCCGCTCTTGCCCTACCTAAGTCCTTTCACTCCTGTCACCATTAAATACCTTTTGAGAATACCCGATCGTGTCTGGTGTTGTGCGCTTGGGCCCACTCGTGTCTCCCACCCTAACAAACAGTTTGAACTCTAACATTGAAAACCCTCCAGCATTTGAACAAAACAATGGAAATAGCCAAGAAACATAAAGACTAAGCCTCACTTAAGGAGATAGAAATGATCTTATGCAATGTATAGGCCACCTTCAGGTGTCTCCGTGACCCCCACTGGCAACTCAAGAAAAACGGATGAGGGAAGGATGAAGCATGCCCATTGGTTCATGTGACGTGCATTTTAATCCCCTATTTTTTCACAGAAATTACCTATTTGGATATTACGTCAATATTGTGATTTTAATTTGATTGATCTTGTAACCATACATAATTTTGGCTACACTATTATAACTGCTGTAGTACCCAATAGATCAGACTGAAAGATCACCTTGTTTTTATATATCACCTTGTTTTGGTATGATAAGGTTTTGAGGAAATACTGATAGAACTATACCAGAGTTTTCGCCATCATGTCTGCCTGGTCAGCTTGCTTAGGTTTCTATTATATCTGCACTTGTTTTGGTCAAAAAAGCCTCTACTGTAAGGCACCCAATAGTAAAATCTGTAGAATTGCAGAAAACCTGCTTGAAAACTGCAGAATTCTCTTCTGCCTTATAGCAAAATGTCTCAAATTAGAGGAAATTAATTTTAAAACTAAGTGGGACCTAATAAATACATTTATTTCTGCAAGTAGGCTGTGCCCCAACATAAATACAAATAAGTCTATTGTAAAAATCGATATTATTAAGCAATCACAATAGTTTGTTGGCAATGAAAGGCATTAGCTTTGGTTGGTAGTTATTGCAATATAGCCTATTTAAGACTCAACAAGTGTGTAATTATTGTGAGACATACTGTACTTTTTGTCAGTGTTGCCGTGATTTCAGTCCTAGCAATAAGCACTGGTAGGTACTCAGGGAACTCAGAGTTGAAGCATTAAGGCAGTGTGAACATTAAAAGACAGACTGCTTCGTAGTCCTAACAGATGAATCAATTACTAGGCACAAAGAGGCATCAAGAGATTACCAGCTGTCTTTATGAAATCATGATGACTGTATATCATCTCTGTGTATACAGCCAGCCGGCTGTGCCCCACAGGATAAAACAATAACTCCTGTGTGTGCTGTAGAATACGGAGGAACAAATGTTTTTGGTGAAAGCCATTAGTTAGCAAGCCCTCAGAGGCAATGTATTACCATTGGTCCTCTATCTACAGTAGCACTGAGGTGTTTCCACTCCACTGAGTCCACGGCCTTAGACATTACCCAGAATTGCTGTGACCTGATCAGGGGAAGCTTACTGCTCTTCCAGTGGATGAATGCTGCTGTACATCTGTCCTACAGTAAACATGCACAGTTGAGAGCCAAAGACACTGCCTAGCAGGGACGTATCAGCTATCAGCTAAGTCAAATCTATAACTGTGGTCTGACAGCCCTGTCCTAGTGTCCTATCAACAAGACGCAGCTCAGGCAATGTTAATGGACAGTCTACCATTTTCAAAATAGGGCATTTCCTTTTTTCTTTTTTTCATACAACCCAGCTGTATCTAAAATATGGATTTTAATGAACAGTTGAGAGGATTCTTTGAAAGGAAATAACCGCAGTGCAATGACACACCAGCGCTTTTTGAGTGTCTGAACATGAGTGGTATTTTGTGGAACATTGCATACATTTGCACAACCTTCCAATTTCACTTGATCATGAATTATGTATTAATACCCTGAAGGCCATAACTTCCAGTTCTGACTTATGAGGCAGTCATGTCAGAGATGAGAGCCACACAGACAGAGCTGTCTCCAGCACAGCCCCAGACTACAGCACGGACCCGTCAGGATGTGAACACATCTTTCAGACACACAAACAATGCTGTCCCTCTCTATAGTACATCACTCCTACATTTAGACTGGATGTCAGGGACCAGAACAGCACATGTGTATATACAAAGAAAGGGTTGATTGGTTTTTAAAGACCTGACAGATAGCTGTGAATGTCTCTGGGTTCCTCGGGTGTATTTCTGTTGCAATGCACCTTTCATTCTTTCTGTCATGAAGCAGACAGAATACATTTTACTAGCAGACACAAACTACCTAAGCCAGCGATGCCAACCTTATTCCTTCACTGCTTACAGTGAGGTTGACTTAAACAGCATAAGTTGCCCTTTTCGAACAACATTTAGGAAGAAAAGCCTCATCTTATCACGAATAATTCCCAAAGAGGCCAATTAACAGTGGGAGTGCTCTCTGTTCTAACCATACAGTCTACTCTGGAGGGTAGAATCCATGTTAAAAAAAGACCCACAACTCAACAGTTGCTGGCAGCCAGGCCGCTCCACTCTCAGGCATCGGATGATTGGCCGGTCAGCCAGAATAAGCGTAGGCCCGGAGATGTCCTGAAGGGATGTTAAGTGTCACACACAGGCAAGCCTCGCCAACATGGAGCTTCCCAACTCCCTGTAAGAGATTGGTCAGTTGCTATGGAGATGACGGAGCAAGCTTCACGTCGGTAGCGTCTGGATGCCTAGCAGCGCAGCATTCCAGCCTGTCCATGACCACCCAATAACGAGGCGAACAGATGAGGAAATACTGAGACTAATAAAAGGAATTTTTCAAAATACTCTGGTTATGTGTTTTTGCACACAGAAATCCATGCAGATGCTGTACATGCAAACAGCATATATGTCGTATTGCCCCCCCCCCTCCCGACCAAACCTGACCACCATACCTGTCCAGTGCCGAGCTGATGTCCTCCAGCCTGTGTGAGCCAGTGGTGAGGTTGCCCAGTTTGGACAAAGTGTCTATCTTCTTCATGAGGACCTCCAGCATGTCACTGATCTTCCTTAGCACTCCGCGAGATTCTGGCCCTCCCAGCACTGCCAACACACAAAGACATGCCGCCAGGTCAGATCACAACAGTACAATACAGTCCTGTAGGTAATATAAAAAAAGGTTGATTCAAGGCATAGTTGTGAGTTCTATAATGGTTTCTCAAGAAATGTAATTGTGCAAGCTAACATACCTATTGTCCCTTTTATTGTACAGACTGATTATTTTTTTTGCTGTTTGGTGAATTATCATAACACACAAAACACAGTGTTTAAGTCCCTGTTAAATATTGAAAGTACAGGCACTATTGCCTTTGGTCCACACCGTCAAAACAGTGGGCTAGGTTAGGAAAGATAACCATGTTAAATCCACCCGTTACGTTAGCTAAGCATTCAACATCTCTGGGCCAGTACAACACCTTAGGGCCAATCCACCCCCTCATCCCTCAAATCCGTTCTACACCATGAAGCTTAAAGCATTTTAATAATCTGAATAACATTCAGACACACATTTAACATCCAACTAAATACAGAATTACAGACAGATAGCCCACACAGAACCTGTGGTGTTTTGGTGCACTCCTGCAGGAGAGAAAAAGAATCCTCAACATCCAGCATTTTATTTAATTCTATTGCCCAAAAGACCGAACACAGGGAAAAACAGGACAGGAACAATTTAGTCTGACAGACTCCCTGCTCTCTGGGCTCCAATTACCCATGACCTGAGTAGAGCACGTGATCCAGAAGGGGGCCATAAGCCCTCACCTGGTCAATGAATGAGCCTGTAGCTACTAGAGCAGTTTCAAGTCACGGCACCACACTCCTAACAGCCATGCACACCCTGATGTTTACCTCATTACTCTGGCCTGGATCCATAACGGATCAGATATTAACACAAGGGCACACCTGAATCAACAGTAGAATCAATAATGAACAATCTCTACCATTAAATAGAGCTGTTGAGGTTAAATGTGAGAGTGCTTCCCCACAAAGGTTTCCAACCCACTTATATGCAATCTTTAGTTTGGCTTAAGGCAAGGCGCAGAGAGTCTAGACACAAAACAAAGCACAACAGACCCTTCTTTCTCCAGTGCTGATGAGCACAATGAGTGAACACAGAAAGAAACCGAGGATGACCCCAAAATGTTGTAACTGGGTTGTAAAATTTAGCTTCACCTCTACACCAGTCAGCCATAACAATATGACCACTGACAGGTGAAAAAAACACAAAATCTCATTATCATGGTACCTGTCAGTGGGTGGGATATATTTGGCAGGAAGTGAACATTCCATGCTCAAAATTGATATGTTAGATGCAGGAAAATGAGTAAGCGTGAGGATCTGAGCGACTTCGACAAGGAAGCACCAAATTGTGATAGTTAGACGACTGCGTCAGAGCACATCCAAAACTGCAGCCCATGTGGGGTGTTCCCGGTCTGCAGTGGTCAGTACTTATCAAAAGTGGTCCAAGGAATGAAAAGCAGTGAACCGGCAACAGGGTCATGGGCAGCCAAGGCTCATTGATGCACGTGGGGAGTGAAGGCTGGCCTGTGTGGTCCGATCCAACAGATGAGCTACTATAGCTCTAATTGCTGAAAAGGTTAATACTGGTACTGACAGAAAGGTGTCACAACGCAGTGTTGCGTTTGGGGCTGCCAAGCTGCAGACCAGTCCGGGTGCCCATGCTGACCCCTGTCCACTGCCGAAAGCGCCTACAACGGGCACGTGGGCACCAGAAGTGGACCACAAGCAATGGAAGGTGTCCTAGTCTGATGAATCATGTTTTCTTTTACATCCCATGGATAGCTGGGTACGTGTGTGTCGCTTACCTGGAGAACACATGGCACCAGGATGCACTATGTGAAGGATTCAAGTCAGGAGATGCAGTGTGATGATTTGGGCAATGTTCTGCTGGGAAACCTTGGGTCCTGTCATTAATTTGCATGTTAATTTGACACGTACCACCTACCTAAGCATTGTTGCAGACCATGTGCACCCATTCATGGCAATGGTATTCCCTGATGGCATTGGGCTCTTTCAGCAGGATAATGCGCCCTGCCACAAAGCAAAAATGGTCCAGGAACGGTTTGAAGAAAACAACAACGAGTTCAAGGTGTTGACTTGGCCCGCCAAATTCCCCAGATCTCAATCCAGGCGAGCTCTGGTCTCAATCCAAGCATCTGTGCGATGTGCTAGACAAACAAGTCAGATAAATTGAGGCCCCACCTCGCAACTTACTGGACATAAAGCATCTGCTGCTAATGTCTTGGTGTCAGAACTACAGCACACCTTCATAGGTCTAAAGGAGTCCATGCCTTGAGGGGGGCCTACACAATATTACGCATGTGGTCACAATGTAATGGCTGATTGGTATATATGCTCATTCATTGATCATGCTAACAATTGATTGGAAATATACAGCATTTTTCTACACACGTAAAGAACTTCACATAGTATGTGGGAAGCTTAACTCATCCGCCAACAATAGATGTACCCATGCTGTAGAAAACACACTTGCTTTCTCTGTCCGAGTTCATGAGTCTTTGTCCATGAGAAGTTCACCTTTATTAAATCACAAAAGAAATCAACCTAGGACCAGGCGTGTGAGTGCATGTCTGTAGCTGCAATTTGAATTGTCCCGGCCCATGTAATTTGACTGGGGTATGGACTGGGAGCTGCCTGGGCCTGCTTGATCATTTCCGACTCGTTCGGCCCTGGCCGTCTGGTCCCTCCCTCCTTGGGCAGGACCTCACTGCTAGCCCTTAGCCCATTTCACAATTCCTGCGTGCTTTGAAATCACCATAGAGAAAATCTCATGAGAGCAATGAGCAGTAAGGAGAACAAATGAATTGAGCATAATAAAAAATGCAAAGGTGGGGCCAAGCACCTAATAAATATGTCATATGTCAGTTGGGTGGGGCCAAAAAGCGAAAATGAACCAAATGATGGCTATTAGTGCCGCCCCTTGCGCATGCTACAACTTGTGCTGCGTCTGGCATGTCACAGAAACCCTTCATGGACACACGTATGCCACAGCACCTGGTCCAGGTCAAATGCTGGGGACAAACAGAATACCTCAAGCATCATTGCAGCAGAAGTTCATTCATTCCAACAGAGTGTGATTTATACTGCTGCAGCTCCTTTTGATGGACTAGGTCACAGAGCTTGCAGGGTTTCTCAGGCCTTGAATACATTTGATTTACACCTAATTTCCACCAAATGTGTATGCATTTTGCTTTATGTTGTTTTTTTCCGAATTCTAGGCTGACATTGTCTGTATTTATCACACGTGTACTTTGAAAGGCTGCAGAATGGGGAGGCAGCCTGAAGAAGAGTGTTATAGTTTTCTCTGGGTTCCCTGCCCTGCTCTATCAAACTCTGCGGAATTCTACAGAAAAAGCTGTGTTAATGGAAGGTAATTTACCTGGTCTTCTGCACATAAAATAATACAATATATGTATATTAACTATAAAATATCATTGGCACTACTAGAAATTCTTCCAAAGTCCCCAGACAAATTCTTAGGATTCATGGTATCACCGACTTCAACAAGTTCGAGCAGATATTAGATCAAAACTGACTGCTTCTGCCAGGAAGCTTAAACTGGGCTGTTTCATGGGATCTTGCAGCAGGACATAGTTCCAAAACACACCGCGAAACTAACACAAAAACAGAATCAAGGTTTGACCATGGCCATCCCAGTCCCCTGACCTAACCCCCATAGAACACCTGTGGGATGAGTTGAAGAGGACAGTCCACTAGCAAATCTGAAGTATCTGGAGGGATTCTGTGTGGAGGAATGGTCTCAGATCCCTTGCCAAGTTCTCGCTAACCTGACTACGCATGGTAGAGAACTCTCAGAGCTGTTATCTTGGCAAAGGTAGGTTACACAAAGTATTAAATGAAGTGGTACCAATAACTGTGGCACATATATTTGAGAAACCTATTTGTTTAATGCTAAAAGAAAATTTACTTCGGACAAAAGTTTCATTTTAGTTAATATACTGAATTAAATATTTGTTTTTCACAATCTGTTTTGCTCATATTTACCATATTAGTGGAGTGCTGTTTGGTGGTCAACTCACTATGATGCCTGGTAGAGAATCGAGATTTTATTTTAAATAGGTAAATTCCTTCTACAGATTCTTGAAGCTAATTCTATACTGTAGGTCTTCTCTGTAGATCTGTGCATGTCATTAGTGCTTCCTTGCAGACTTTGAAATATATCAGAGAAGATGAAACATGGGGTCACTTTGAGAAAGTAGATAGCCTTTCCTCAAAGAAAAATAGATCAATGAACAGGCAGCAGACAGACAGAATTGTTCTCTATACTGTTGGGCATACTGGCTCAGATTCATCCAACACCAAGTGAGTCTCAAGAGAACACTTCTAAATATTCTGTCTTAAAGCCATTGCTGAAATGGAGAACAGATTTTCATTGAGAAATGTTGATCTGATGAAGATAGCTATTTGTCTTCTACCCCAATCTAAATTAAACAAAACTGAATTGGACCCCCTGCATAGACTTGAACCAAATAGTTGTACAACACATGATATTGCTGTTGCATACCCCATGCTGTTCAAGAAATTCTCCACTGATGTTGCTCTTTCAACTGTGCAGGCTTGTGCATAGACCTCTGGAGGACCAGGGACCAAACCCAAAAACAGCACCCCCCAAAAACATTTATTTTTATAATATTAAAAATAAACTACAGTGGGGAGAACAAGTATTTGATACACTGCTGATTATGCCGATGTTCCTACTTACAAAGTATGTAGAGGTCTGTATTTTTTATCAATGGATAAACTTCAATGTGAGAGACGGAATCTAAAACAAAAATCCAGAAAATCACAATGTATAATTTTTAAAGATTTAATTGCATTTTATTGCATGACATACGTATTTGATACATCATAAAAGCGGAACTTAATATTTGGTACAGAGACATTTGTTTGCAGTTACAGAGATCATACGTATCCTGTAGTTCTTGACCAGGTTTGCACACACTGCAGCAAGGATTTTGGCCCACTCCTTCAGATTTCAGGGCTGTCACTGGGCAATACAGACTTTTAGCTCCCTCCAAAGATTTTTTATTGGGTTCAGGTCTGGAGACTGGCTAGGCCACTCCAGGACCTTGAGATGCTTCTTACGAAGCCACTCCTTAGTTGCCCTGGCTGTGTGTTTCGGGGCGTTGTCATGCTGGAAGACCCAGCCATGACCCATCTTCAGTGCTCTTACTGAGGGAAGGAGGTTGTTGGCCAAGATCTCACGATACATGGCCCCATCCATCCTCCCCTCAATACTGTGCAGACGTCCTGTCCCTTTTGCAGAAAAGCATCCCCAAAGAATGAGGTAACGAGTTCAAAGCAGTTAATTCAGGTAATTAGTGGAGAACAGGAACAGCTTCTTAAAGATAAACTAACAGGTCTGTGAGAGCCGGAATTCTTACTGGTTGGTAGATGATCAAATACTTATGTCATGCAATAAAATGCAAAATAATTATTTAAAAATCATACAATGTGATTTTCTGGATTTTTGTTTTAGATTCCGTCTCTCACGGTTGAAGTGTACCTATAATAGAAATTACAGACCTCTACATGCTTTGTAAGTAGGAAAACCTGCAGAATCAGCAGTGTATCAAATATTTTTCTCACCACTGTACCTACACTCACAGGAGAAATAGCCCAAATGTATACGCATAACAGCAATAAGTAGCTCTCATCAACTGTGTCGTCCACAACTGTCTATTACTCCTCATTCAACTGTTTCTGTCTGTATCATGTATCTTGCCCCAAATCTAAGTTATCCTTTCCTCTTCCTATACCTTCTGCTCTGCAACTTGGTTCACGCCATGAAGTAAGAGAGCTGCTATCCTTGGCTCCCTGCTGTAACTTGCATTATTTTTCTGAATTATCTCCTTTCGTAGCACGTTTGTACTGCAACCATCAAAAAGAGCAGAAATAAATATTTGATATAAGGTTGGAGTGCTATTAATAACCACAAAAAACATAAATTGGGGCGGATTGAATTTGAGCTACAGAAGCTCGTCTGTTGGATCGGACCACACGGACCAGCCTTCGCTCCCCATGTGCATCAATGAGCCTTGACCACTTTTCCTTCCTTGGCCCACTTTTAATAGATGCTGACCACTGCAGACCGGGAACACCCCATAAGGCCTACAGTTTTGGAGATGCTCTGACCCAGTCGTCCAGCCGTCACAAATTGGCCCTTGTCAAAGTCTCTCAGATCTTTACGCTTGCCCATTTTTCCTGCTTCTAATGCATCAACTTTGAGGAAAGAATGTTCAGTTGCTGCCTAATACATCCCACCCACTGACATGTACCATGATAATGAGAGTACAAGTGTTATTCACTTCACCTGTCAGTGGCCATAATGTAATGACTGGTTGGAATATAAATATGCTATCTTTTGTCCTCTAATGAGACTGTAGAAAGGATGAACAGACCTCCGGAGCTGATAAATAAATTAACTGATGGTATATTAATTTCTGAATACAAATGTGTCAGCCTACCAAGTGGATGGGTGACAGCTGACCCTAGTAATGTACCAGATATGTTTAGTTAATCTAGCTACTAATGCACTACTTCTGCTGAGCAATACATTCTAGGCTAGCACCACTAAAGCTTGAGGTAACTAGCTAGGTAGCAAACAATTTATTAAATGTCTATTACATTGTTAGGGGATGAAATACTTTTTACTTAGTCAGACAGGGAGGGTGAAAACAGTAGCAGAATGAGTGGATTCGCGCACTCACCAGAAAACCAGTATATGTTGTATGTTGGCTAGCTGGCTGTTCATGTGTTGATAACCGTTGTATTGTCACACAGCGGCGACAGACTAACCTAGCCAAAGCTCTTATGAATATGAGCAAACCCGCCAGTGGGCAGCGCATTAAGCATTAAACACTAGACACGCAGTGAGTTTCAAGTTAGGCAAAACCATTTTGGAGAGAGGTGTTCTTTATTTGTCATGTTCCTACGTACTCTTTGGTTGTATTTAGGAAATAAAAGAAAAAATCTCCAGACAGGAGGGCACTCGTCAGTGGCACAGGCCTGCAACATGTGAAGTGTACAAGGAGGCATTTGGTGAGCTGCAAAAACTATGTGTTTGCTTTAATTATTGAGGTATGCTCAGCATTTTGTGAGTTCACACACTGGGACCTATGTTGTCAACTGCGGTTAAGATAGTTTGACTGACTGACTAGCCCCTGTTAGCGTAGTGGTAAGAGTCATGGACTTTCATGCTGCTCGGGAGCTGACTGGGGCAGTGAAAGCATATGCATTTGTTCCAGAAAAAAACTGGCCAGAAACTTCAGAAGCTACATTTTCTAAGCTTAAAATAAAATAAAAATGGTTATATTCAGACTATTTATGGTGGAATTTCAAAGCATCTGTACATGTTTTTTGGTGTATTATTCAGTAGATCACAAGCCCTTGTGTAGTAAAAGTGGAGGGGTTTCCATGATTCACATCTTTTGTCTTGATGATACAGTCGTTATCATCAACTGTATTGATAGTGACTGCATCAATGTCATTCACAAATGAAAGAAAAACAAATGCTGCTGTGCCATGAAATGAAATAGTACAAAACTAATTATGCATTACAATGTGTTCAGGACAGACAAAAGCTTAGCTGGATACAACCTTCAGTAGCTATGTTATAGTAAGCCTAGAATAAAAATGTATAAAAATGTAGTGGCAAAAGCCATAAAGTTCATAAATGCTATTTGTGATGTAAGTTATGTTTATAAGAAACATTAGTTAGTTTAACACAATGCTTAATACTGGGAAGTCTATAGAGTTAATAGCAAACAAGCCAGTCAAATGTTCTACTTCTACAGCCCCTGAGTGTTTAGATCACCTCACAAAACATCAAAAACAACAGTGTGCAAACACACTGCAAGTCTTAGGCACTTGTGACCCATATACAGCACCCGCTGTATTATTAACATTGTTAAAAAATGCAAAATCCCTGACGGAGCTGAACTTTGGTAATGAGTACAGTTATACCTTGTGGAGAGTCCGTCCCCTTACACAGATAGCTGTTACCAAAATGAAACAGCTATCTGTACATTCGATCATGGTGGGTCAATAGTGCAGTTGTTTTGGGAGGTGAAGGAGTAGAAATGATTCATTGTCAAAGGGAAGTTTATTGCTAATGTAACAGCGGTGTGTTGGAGAGGAACCAGGCACATGCAGAATTGTATCCGGGTGTAGGACTTTTAATTTAAATAAAACAAACACTGAATACAAAAACAACTGAATCGAAGTACAGGGGCTGACTTAACAGCGACTAAACAGCGACTTAACAGCGACCTAAAAACATATATACGCTTGTGACATGAAAACAAGCAACAACAATACTTTGAAATATTTTTTACATTTAAAAAACAATGCTTTTAAAGCTTTTTCACCAAATATGGTGATTTACTTAATATTCAAACATTATTTTGACCAAAGTACCAAACGTCACAAATATTGTATTACTCAACTGTTGTTAATTATTAAGAAAGTACTGATTTTTTATATACTTTGCAGCAATAGATGGAAGGATGTTAGGACCTTCGACAACGTACTGCGATGAAGATAGTTTTAGACATTGGACAGACATTTGGCTCCTCAAATCTCAATAGCTTTTTAACGAGGTATTCAATTAATACAGTATTCAATTAATCTCATTGTGATTACAAAAAAGTATACAATGCTGCACAGTCTTTATATATTCATATTTTAAGAGAGCTGAAAGTTTACGAGCCATGGAAAACCGGTTAGTTAGTAACGGAAAAGTAAGCGATCACAGGACCCGTGCTGGTTTTGGGAACGTTCAAATTGTATACAAATTCAGCCATCTTCTTCAAACATTAGTAGATATTAAAACAAAAAGGAACCAGCCAAGCCTAGTTCAGCCGATCGGCAATTAGAAAGGAATAAATGTTGTTGCCCTCACTTGTTTCAAACCTGGGTCTCCCATGTGAGAGGTAGCATCTTTAACCACAACAGCATTAAGCTAGACATAAGGAAAGTGATGTAGCGTCTCGACATTAGATCATTTTGTAACACATTAACTTCACGTCAAGTTTTTATATTTCGTTAGACACCATTAAACTATGCATAGCCTTCATGTCATTCTTGCGCCTTTGCACCTCATTCCAATTTCCATATGTGCTGACGCCATGACAGTGTCCAAATTCAATAGCATCCGTCACTCTCCCAATCTGTCACACACAAAGGAAATCTTGCATAGTAAAGGAAATGTAAAATTCTGTTAGTCAGACTAAATCTTTAATTAATCATTTTCTTGGTAAGTTTTAAAACTAATAGTCTAGCTACGATTCGCTAGGATGCGGTTGTTGAGGTTTTGGCCAAAATAAACAATATTAATGCTGTTAGGTTGGGGCTTTCTATTAGCAAGCTTTTTTTGTTGTCGATACAGTGCAGTTTGTAATAAAGTATGTACTTTTAAAGGTATGATGGATTAATGGGATAAAACCGTAAACTCACATCTCCCGGTCCTTTAGTTCCGATGCGAATGCTGAGTATAAATGGCTAAAAGATCAAATAACTATGATTAAAGAAAAAGGTCCTCCTACGTAGGGTGTGGCAGGTAGAGATACTAAACAGGTTTTAACACCCTGGTTAAATGGTCAGGTCAAGGCTTAATATCTGTAGCATTTAAGAATGGGTCATGGAGAAAAACGGTCCATAATAGCAGCATAGTCCTACTACAGGGTTTAAGAGAAAATGTATCTGTTATAAACAGTTCAAGTATCCTTTCATTATTTAAAAGAACATAAAAGATACATGTCCAAGATAATTCTAGATCACAAAGTGAAATTTGGCATCATAATAAAATTGTACAGGGATTGTCGAAATGAAAGATATGAAAAATATTATGATATAATATAATGATATAAATAATATAATGATATAATGATACAAATAATGTAATGATATTATTTATACATATATTCTATTTCTGAAGGTAGAGGGTTCTGCAAATTCTGCAAGTTCTAATGTAAAACCCTTTATTGGCCTGACATTTCTTCTGTACATTTTGGGATATGTATTTTGTGTAAAAAGACCCTTGCATGGGTTGCTTTTACATACAGTGACCAACAATATGGCTCTATTTAATTCCATATTATTAACGGAATGACTCATAGGTGAGGATGAGATATAAAAAATACTGAGTCTCTTCTGAAAATGTCCCTATCTCAGATGTTACAATGTTGACAAGCAGCAGATTCATACAGGAAAGGCAAAAATGAAACAACAGACACAATTTATCTACATAAAATGTCATTTACAATTGTCAATTTTAAAAGTTGTTCTAATGAGTCGTTTGTTCCGAAGGCGAAGCAAGAGGCTTATGGAGATTCAACCAGAATAGAGGCTTTAAAGCAGGTGCCAGTTTCTAGGGAGGCTCTGCCTGCTGTGTTGAATCTAAACTCTGCCCCTGGGCTTCAAGTGTAGGAGGAACTGGAACATACTGTAGCATCGCAATAACAAAGTGTCTCACGTATATCGGCCATAAATAATGATCTAAGATACCAAACTCCCGCACATCTTTTGAATAACTTTTTATATGCCTGTAATCCATTATTCAATCAGCCAACTCTAGGTGTTGTTCTCGTACAAAAATTTATAGAATCAGATAGGTAAACATTCATAGAAATATAATCAATATCACAGGAATCCCAATGAAAGTAAATGATTGGTGAGTTTATTCAGTTTCTATATGCAGTGTTTAATCCTATCTGACAGGTAAAATTGGAACAGATTCATTTTGAAAAACTGTCCCCTGGAGGTGAACAGGCTAATGTGTTTTCCTGAGTCCTGCTCTGTTACTGTAGTTTCAGCAACCATTTTGCCAGTATTGCTAGTGTGCAAATGTGGGCCCTTGCCATGTCATTCTTCTTCTAATGGTTAATAAAGGGCCCATTCAACTGTAACTTATCTCCTTTAATTAACAACTCAACTTCCAAAGCGGTACAACACAATTGATTTCATGATTTCAATATTTAATTTCAGTCAGACAATTTCTACTATAACAAACAGAGCACTGTCTCATTGACTTAACCACATGTCCACTAATTTGAAATAACTCCAATGGAAACGGAACAGATATAATGACCCAGACTTTGTACGGCACAGCTGTATACCGGCTTATAAGAAACATAATATAAAATATAATAACACATACAATTTTCTCAACTCATGTATATTTGAATTAGGGTGACAAATAATTCAAAAATTTAAAAAGGAAGGTTTTGAGTGAGTAACAGAAGGGTACACATTTTTAGACCACTGCAAATTGAACGCTTCTGTTACGAAAATCTTTCCTTTTTAACTTTTTTGGTAAGGAAAGAAAAAGGTGCAGTGGTCTCTTATTTTTTGCCTGAGCTGTATGTTGTTGTGCCCTAAAGCAAAGCACGCAACCGTAATTCCTCCTGTAAGTTGCTCAGGGTAAGTCTTTGCTAAACGACTAACATAAAATAGTTACTCTATGTTAACTTGCATATGAACAGTCTCTGTTGAGCCCATTCAGGAATGTTTTTGCTGATAGTCACAGTAGTGGCAAAAAAGTGGCAAATATATCAAATTAATGGGTGATCAAGCAATCGTGCAGGTGTTGGCTTGAGATAAAACAAGAAAAACAGTGTGTGTTCAAGTTCAGACAAAAATCCACTGTTGTTAACAAAAAAGCATATTGAATATTATAAAAAAGCAAGTGATTCGTGTGTTTATTGAGATTAAAGATTCTCTCAGGGACCCATTTAGGTTTCAGGGGACGCCACACTGTAGTGTCTTACAACCCCAACAAGATGGCACGGCAGCTGATTCTTGCTGACATACAGGCTCAATATTTTTTATGCAATTTCGATGGTAGTACAGCCTAGATTTAAAATATATTTTGATGAAACTATCAGCAATTAACTACAAATGAAAATGTGAAATATAATTAGTCAATACATATTCAGCTTATCTGAATCAAATTTCCTGTCATCATCCTAAATATGTCTCTACAACTATCTACAACATTATTGGATTCCACATTTGGCCAATTCAATTGTTTGGACATGATGTAAAAAAAACTAGCCTTGACTACATAAAGTGCCACAGAAGGCAGATCAAACAGACAAGAAGGGATTTGACCAAAAAACTCAATTACCATGCTTGCAGAACTACCTAGTTCCTTGGGAGTGATGGAAGAACATGCCAAAAGGACATGTCTCTCCAGCACTGAGAAGACACATGACTGTACATAATATCCCTGGAGTTTTCTCTGAATGCCTAAATCAAAAATGACATTGTCCGATTAGATGAAAAGTATGAATGAATGGAGCCAAATACATGCAAGTCCTTGATGAAAACCAGGTTCAGAGCGGAAATGAACGGAATATTGACTGAGGAGTGAAAATGTGCATTATCCGGACAATGGCCTCAAACAGACAAAGCAATTTTGGAATTGCTTTAAACTAGTAAATTGGAAGTCCTTGAGTGGCCCAACTAAAGCTCAAACTTGAAATCTATATGAAATCTGTGGAGAGACCTGAAGATTTTTATTTGCAGATGATTCCCATTAAACTTGAAAGAGTGTCAGAAAATCTTCAATGAGGAATTAAAATTCCCAAACCTAGACCGGTTAAAGCAATTGACTTCTAAAGAAATTTTAGTCATTCAACAGATACTCTTGACTAATTATTAATGAATAAAACAAAGTTGTGAATGAGGGATGGTTTAACACAGAAATGCAAGACAAAAGTACATTAAAAGTTATGAATATACCAACCGAAGGGAAACTTTACTGTGCAGAATGCTAGAAACAGGCAACAGTGATACAGAAGCATCTCCTAGACAAATTCTGGTAAAACCAACTGAAACAAAGGTCATTTTACAGCTGTTGCTGTTAGGCTACACAATTGCTAATCTTTCATTTGAAATAGGTCTCTTAATTATCAGGACATTAAGTTTATAAGTCTTGAAAGTACAGAGTCTGAAATATTGTGTTTTTATGCAAAAAATCACAGCTTGCAATATCAGGAAAGACAGTAATTGAAATAACCAAATGGCCTCCCAATAGACAAATAAGGCATGTATGAATCAACACCGTGAAACAAATATTGCCTAATTTGTCAGAATACAAAAAAAAAATTGGGGGGGGGGGATTATTGATCACTTTGATTAAGATTAATTGCGCTGAGAGCACTTACTGTCTGGAGACCTACCTGAACTGACCAGAATGTGCTCCTCTGATCTCCAAGTACAAGTGTTTGGAAAGAGTAAAGTCTCCCAAATCGGCACACCCACAAAATTATCATTTCGTTTCATCAAGAAGTTCAAAAAGAATCTCTGAAGCACTGTACATACAGTGGGGAGAACAAGTATTTGATACACTGCTGATTTTGCAGGTTTTCCTTATTACAAAGCATATAGAGGTCTGTAATTTTAACCATAGGTACATTTCAACTGTGAGAGACGGAATCTAAAACAAAATCTAGAAAATAACATTGTATGATTATTAAATAATTTATTTGCATTTTATTGCATGACATAAGTATTTGACCTACCAGTAAAAATTCCATCTCTCACAGACCTGTTTTTCTTTAAGAAACGCTCCTGTTCTCCACTCATTACCTGTATTACCTGCAAATGTTTGAACTCGTTACCTGTATAAAAGACACATGTCCACACACTCAATCAAACAAACTCCATCCTCTCCACAATGGCCAAGAACAGAAAGCTGTGTAAGGACATAAGGGATACAATTGTAGACCTGCACAAGGCTGGGATGGGCTACAGGTCAATAGGCAAGCAGCATGGTGAGAAGGCAGGACCTGGTCAATGACCTGAACAGAGCTGGGACCACAGTCTCAAAGAAAATCATTACTAACACACTACGCCATCATGGATTAAAGTCCTGCAGCACACGCAAGGTCCCCCTGCTCAAGCCAGTGCATGTCCAGGCCCATCTGAAGTTTGCCAATGACCATCTGGATGATTCAGAGGAGGAATGGGAGAAGGTCATGTGGTCTGATGAGACAAAAATATAGCTTTTTGGTCTAAACTCCACTCGCAGTGTTTGGAGGAAGAAGACGGATGAGTACAACCCCAAGAACACCATCCCAACCGTGAAACATGTAGGTGGAAACATTGTTCTTTGGGGATGCTTTTCTGCAAAGGGGGCAGGACGACTGCACCGTATTGAGTGGAGGATGGAGGGGGCCATGAATCACGAGATCTTGGCCAACAACCTCCTTCCCTCAGTAAGGGCATTGAAGCATGACAACGACCCGAAACACACAGCCAGGGCAACTAAGGAGTAGCTCCGTAAGAAACATCTCAAGGTCCTGGAGTGGCCTAACCAGTCTCCAGACCTGAACCCAATAGAAAATCTTTGGAGGAAGCTGAAAGTCCGTATTACCCAGCGACAGCCCCGAAACCTGAAGGATCTGGAGAAGGTCTATATGGAGAAGTGGGCCAAAATCCCTGCTTCAGTGTATGCAAACCTGGTCTAGAACTACAGGACACGTATGATCTCTTTTATAGTAAACAAAGGTTTCTGTCCTAAATATTAAGTTCTGCTTTTCTGATGTATCAAATACTTATGTCATGCAATAAAATGCAAAATAATTATTTAAAAATCATACAAGGTGATTTTCTGGATTTTTGTTTTAGATTCCGTCTCTCACGGTTGAAGTGTACCTATAATAGAATTTACAGACCTCTACATGCTTTGTAAGTAGGAAAACCTGCAAAATCAGCAGTGTATCAAATACTTCTACACCCCACTGTATGTCCCTTCTTGAAAAGAACATTAAAGCCCCATGTAGTCTTGTTAATTACATTTTTAAATCATCAAATACTGTAATAGCTAGTTCAGCCAGGAAACCCGAGTGGTAATTGGCCAGCGTCAGTGGTAATCGGCTGACATCGGAATATTACAATATTGATTTTACCATATCAGATTGTATAGCTGTATATTTACTTGTCAGGTGAATCAGTCCGATATGCTGATGGACTTATTACAGTAGCATGCGGGTGCAAATCCACGCAGCCCCCCTTCCTCCACAAGTTTAGTTCTGTGTTTCCTTTAGCAGAGTGTCGGTACCTTGCTCATTGCCTATGAGGATCACTATTAATAATAACACTGTGATGTTATTGTTAGTTGTATCATATACATGATCATATGATGCCAGTGGGTTACCCCAGAGGAACATTACCTAATGCGAAAACATTTTTATGTACATTGCTGTGCATAGCCGTGTATAATAAGTTGAGTATATTTGAGTATAATAACTATGTGCATATTCTTTGGAAAATTACTTTAAATGCTCACCATTTTTGTGTGGCTGTTAGGAAATATATTTGAAGATGTCTATGCTCACCAGGGCTGCCCAATCTGCTTCCTGGAGATCTCATGCCCTGATGGTTTTCTCTTTAACCCCATTTGTGACTAAACCAGCTAATTATTAGAATCACGTGTGCTAAAATTTAGTTGAAGAGAAAAGCTACAGCACAGTAGTTAGCCAGGAACTGGGTTAAGCAGCACTGATGTACACAGACCTGACTGGCTGACAGCATGGTCTAAAGCCCTTACCCTTACACAGACGAGAAGTCATGGGGCTTTTATAATCAAATCAGCCTTGAGAAATTCAGTTGGCCTGGTATTTTACCAGTGTTTCATACCTTTTCTGTTGAAGCCTTGAGAGAAAAGGGTTTAGGGCTCCACAGAAGTTGTTTTAGTCACAACTGCTGTGTACTGACTGTATACAGTCACAAAGGCAGCCACAACTCAACACTCAGCTGTTTGATATTTCACAGCTGGCAGCCAAATATGCCTATGATGTGACGAAACACAATCCAAAGCCATAATTATAAGCAAGTCATTGATCCTTTGTGGCTTTGTAATACTATTTCATATGACTGCATAAATTACAGAATTCCAATAACCCCGTAAATGTATTTGAATGTTTCATTATATCAAAACATCAGTTTACTTCCATGCACTGTACTCTCCTTAAGGCCAAATTGCCTAACCAACAGGTCCTAATAGATGTATATAAATTGTTCTTGTGAAAGGCAAAATTAAAAACAAAATGCAAAAATAATGGCTGTTCTGATTGGTCCTATTTACAGAGAAGCAATATAGAGTTATGATTATGAGCACTCATGTCATCTTAGGTAATATTTTTACATACCAAACACAACAGGGAATTTCATCCAGCGAACTTTAAATCCTTAGCTTTTACTAACATTTCTTAACACATACTAATTGCTTAGGAATGGTTTGATGACTTTGGGGGTTTTACAAAACACCAGTTAACTAGGTGTCTCATTCAATAGGCACACTAGTTTGTACAAAACAATAACAGCAAAATAACAGCTGCCCCAAAATGATTTAGTGCTGAAATGCAAAAAGCACAGTCTGGGTGATTTCCCTCCCGGTGGCCAATAGAACCTTCTCACCCAAATACTGTAGGTGAAAATCCTATGTGTTATGCGAATCAGCACTAACACAACATGTGCATCATCACTGTAACCCCTTGCATGTAATGATGACGTTACAATGTGGAATGAGGGCTGAGCGATTTGGATACAATGTTTTGACTTTTTATGAACAGCAGAGATGACTTCAGTTAAAATAGTGCCTCTAAAACATTAACGTTAACACTTCCTACCAGTTTCAAGGTACAGCATGTATTTAAAACGTTGTAGCTGTATGTTATATAGGCTGCTCCTTTGACACAATGACAATAGTGCCAGTAGTTAGTTTGCTGCAACTAGCAGTTGCAGTGCTAAGTCTGACATTGAAAACCATCAGGTATTTGAACAAAACAAATTGAAAGAGCCAAGAAACTTAAATATCAAGTATCACAAAGGAGATGCAAAATACATGTTACATCGCCCACTTTCTAGGTGGCCTATTTTGTGTAGTCCACAGATACCCTTCGGTGCGTCAACGCATACAGTCAAGGGATACAATATACTTACAAACCAGGTTTCTGTGAACACCAACGAGCCCTTACCACCACTGTGGTAACACAATTCTGATGGAGCCCCCGCATGAAATACTAATAACAGACGGACAACGCGTGCCAGTTCGGCTCACATGACAAACGTCTCATTCACATTTTTTGCTAAATGTTTTGCCACGGAAAATCAAGGAAGTTTGCAATTCAAAATAATCATGTCATTATCACAATTTCAATCATAATTGTGATAATCTTGCAGCCTTAGGTGGAAATATAAAATCCAGTTTTTGATTGCACTGGGCCTTTAAAAGACCACGAGAGAGGCTTTTCCTCATTGAGCTAACACAACAAATGTGAACCGTCAACCAACCACAATATTTTCCTCAGACTAAATCAAAACAGCCTTGCATGAAAAATTTCTGAATGACAAAAAACATTGTGCAGCAGAAAGAAATACAGCATCATTGTCTGCCAGGCTGTGTATTCATGACTACATTGTAATCCAAAGCTTCATTTCAAATAGACAAACATATCGCAGCTTAACACTTGTTTTTGCCAAGTTACGCATATAACGTGACCTTGCCTAATGTCAACCTCTGTGTTGCCTTGATATTGTGGCCATCCATGCATATTATTTCCTCAGCCTGCGCTGTGTGGATATGCAATGACACTCTCCAGCAGCATCACAGAGGGAGGATTTCTGAATTGTTACCCATCATGCTGTGCTAATCCTACAGAAACACGCTCCAACAACCAGATTATGTATTTATTATCTGTTATTAACTTTGTTCTTCAGACAAAATCAACCGGCCAGGCATGTGAATTAGATAGCAAAGTAAGTGTGTGTGTGTATGGGTGTGGGTGTATGAGAGAGAGCCGATAGGCAGTGTTTGTAATTTCAATCATGTGAGTTATTAATGGAAAAAAATATTAAATAGTAAATGTTATTAAAAAATATATATAATGTAGGGAGAGTACTTCATACGTAAATAGGTCAAACATCAAGTATGTAATGGAAATATTGTGTCACATGTTAACAATACACACCCTTTATAGGCAAACAGCAGGTAGCTACACAAAGAGGAAATAGACAATAGAAACACGCACAGAACATTATTCACACACACACCGCATCTTTAGCCCCAGATGTCCTTAAGAGGCATGTTAGTAGCATGCTTCATCCACAGGACTGTGTGTGACTGTGTGTGCGTGCATGTAAAGATGCATCTAAAGATGCATGTAAATGTGCATGTAAATGTGCATGTAAAGGTCCTGTTCTCCCATGGTGCAACTGCCCACCCCAACTGTCGAATTGGTAGATTCACACTTCCGCTACTCCTCCGGCTCTTGCTCATCATATATTCATCAACAGACAGAGCTATTGAGATGGAGTTGAGCTAGTCTACCCGGCACCCATGGGGGAGCTGCCAGAATACAAGCCTATTAGAGCCGACAACCTCTGTCACTTATTCTCCCTGCATCCTCACTGCACCTGACAGCCCAGCAAAGAGTAAACCTGTCTCTACTAATTTCTTGTGATTCACAACAGCTTCAATTACAATATGCATCTGCCTGGTTCTACCATTACCTTAGCTTTTCCCCAACAGCTGACAAACACAGGCACAAACACAATCCAAGCAATTTGGAAACAGTATGGTACGCCTTGACTGCAGAGTTTTTGCGGGATGCGATTAATATAGCGGCACATTTCTTTTGGATTCAGCTTTTCACATTTTACCTCCCACAACCAGCATTCTAATTTTCTGAAGTAACATGTGGAATTTAAACTTTAAATTGGAAAACTCACAACCAAGACAGAGGTACCACTGAATTAGAGACTCACTGGTAAACACTGGTGATAGGCAGCTGATTCAGTGTGTACACAGATCCAGTTTATACACACACACACACACACACACACACACACTCACACATGCATTCAAACACTACAATACGTACTGTGTTCAGCATTAGGCATTGTGTTGAGTCAACAATGATTTTGAAGGATGCAGGGCCATTTTCCTTGGTTGACAACTGTGAAAGCAATTAAAGATCCATCAATCTTTTTGTTTTTGGCTGATAGTGTTGGTTATTTTTTTCACTGGATTTTAGCTTTACATCTGCAGTAGTTAGAAAAATAAAAGTACATATTGGCACAATGAGGCTATAAATCCACTTAAAACAACAATAAAACCTTCTGATGTCACTGAAAGTGTAATGTGAATCATAGTTTTCATTAAGGATCTGTCAGAACTTTGCTGTTTATCACTCCAACAATCCAGGCTTGATGCCTGGCATTCAGGCCAGAAAGACAAAAGCTTGTTTCTAATGGTCTGAAAGTCTTTTAGGTGCCTTTGAGCAAACTCCAAGCTGGCTGTCGTGTGCCTTTTACTGATGAGTGGTTTCCATCTGGCAACACTACCATAAAAGCTTGATGGGTGGAGGGCTGTACAGATAGTAGTACAGCTGAAAGTTACCCATCTCCACACAAGAACTCTGGAAATCGGTTGTGTGAGCATCAGGCTCCTCTCAGCGACCTTCAGTGCTGCAAAAATGTTCCCCTCTGTGATCTGTGCCTCGACACAATCCAGTTTCGGAGCACTGCGGGCAATTCCTTCAACCTCTGAGCTTGGTTTTTGCTCTAACATTCACGGCCAACTGTGGGACCTTATACAGTATAGAGTGGTGTGTGCCTTTTTAAATCAAGTTGTAGAAACATTTATAAGATCATCAGTGGAAAAAGGATGCACCTGAGCTCAATTTCTCGTGTCAGAGCAAATTGTCTAAATACCTTTTAAAAATGTGATACTTCAGATTTTTTTATACATTTGCTAGATTGTCTCAATCAGTTTTTTGCTTTGTCATTTTGGGTTATTGTGTGGAAAAAATGCAATCCGTGAAATATTGTTACTATGAGGAATAAGCTACAATGGAGACTTGCCACTACTCAGGACCCTAAAGTAAACGGTGCTTACTAGCTGCTGGCTACTAGGCATAGAATCTACATATGAACAGGTGTAGCAATTGCAACCGCTATGATTTCAAGGTCTGGTATAGAATTAATTCAGGCCTAAGAGTGTAGGGTTACATCCAACTGGCGCAACCAGCCACAAGGGTATCCAAGGGTAATTGGCTTGGAGTGGTTTCTTGACAGGTAAGATAACAAACCCTTGTGGTTCTTGAGGTGTTTAATTGCTGGACACCGATTAGCACTGGCGTGAGCTTAACACACCAATGGCAACTACATGCAAATGAAATCTTTTAAGTGCTGACCTTTCAACCGTCACTGTGTGTATAGTGAATTTGTTGAAAACAATGTTGCAGGTTATTTTGGGGTATTCACATTGCTATTTGAGGAAGGTCAGGTAACAAATATCCTCAGTGTCAAAGGACCATATGGAGTATTGTAATGTATCCATTTATTTAACAAACTCCCACAACTTTTCAAACTTCTCTTGTTGGCAAAAATGTATAATGACAAAATAGATATGTCCAACAATCATGTAATTGCACTTTCACTTTCTTACCACTTTTCTGCAAAATATTTAAAGTATGCATATACTGTGAACACTAGAACAATTTATGCTATTACTCTATGCATGTCATCAAGCTATGACCACCAGAGTAATGACCACCTGGTCATATAGTGACTGCTCCAAAAAATAACAGCTCCCTCTCCTGTCAGTGGCAGTCATAGGTGAAAACATCTCATTAAATAAAAGCTTGAAGGGCTTGAAACGCACTAGCTAAAAATTGGGCGACGTGCGGCAAAAGAAATTCCAGGACAGCAGTGGTTGTCAGAATGGCATCTCGGTTCTCAAAACTTGTCAGTCCTTGACATGGATGGACTACTGTAGCCGATGGACATACGGCAAAAACACAGCATAGTCTAGGCTGTTCTGGGATGGCCAATGCAGTGCTTAGGTGTGGCTGGAGTGAACCTGTCACGGCCGACAGCCTTCCTGTAGTTGGGTTTACTGAAGTGGCTGTTCACCTTTTGCTCTGTAATGACACAGGTTGGGAGATGGATATTTTTCATAATTGTACATATCTTTTTATTACATATTATTTAGTTGGTAAATAACTTTTAGAAGAAATGTTGATATTTTTTTAAAGAACGTTTCCACACTTTGCCAACATCTTATTTTTGTGTACCAAGTTTATACTTCTATCATAAAGTCACAAAATCTAAGGAATATTTGGTTCATATTTGTAGGACTACATGTGTAAATGCATTTTTAATGCTTAGCAATATGATATAATTTCCAAAGAATTTGTGAACCTGTGTAAAATGAAATACATTGTCTGATTGACAGCATATGCTGCACCAAAACCTGTATATATAGTTCAGCATAAATGGTGCCTTCACAGATGTGCAAGTCACCCATGTCATGTGCCCTAATGCACCCCCATACCATCATGGAAGTTGGCTTTTGAAATGTGCACTAATACAAATGTGGATCGTCCTTTTCCTCTTCCTCTTTTCCTCTTGCCTGGAGGACGTGGCACCCATGATTACTAAAAATAATTTCAAATTTTGAACAGGACATTTTTCCACTTCTCCTCAGTCCATCTTAAATGACCTTGGACCCAGAGAAGTTAGCAGAGATTTTAGATCTGGTTTATAGCTTCTTCTTTGCATTGTAGAGTTTTAACTAGGCTTTGTGAATGCAGTGACATACTGTGTTCACAGACAATGGTTTTCAGAAGTGTTTCTGAGCCCATAAAGCGATTGCCACTGTTGTGTGTTTTTAAAATGCAGTTCTACCTAAGGTCCCGAAGATCATATATTGGTTCTCGCCCATGTCCCTTGCATACAGAGATTTCTCCAGATTCTCTGAATCTTTGAATTATATTATATACCGTAGATGATGAGATCCCCAAACTCTTAGCACATTTTATGCTGAGAAACATAATTATGTTACTGACCTGTTGCCAATTGACCTAATTAATTGTGTGATATTCCACCAGGTTTAGTGTTTTACCATTATACAACGTTTCTATTCTTGTTGCCTATGTCCCAACTTTTCTGAAACGTGTTGCTGGCATGAAATTCAAATTGGGAATATATTTTCAATAAAATGTCTCGGTTTCAACATTTGGTAGGATTTCAATGAATTGCACATCATTGCATTCTGTTTGTATTTACATTTTATGCAGCATCCCAACTATATTAGAAACAGGGATGTATGTCAATGCAGTGATTTTAAAATAATGGTTAATTATTTGTAATGACTGTGTAACATCTCTGAACAGTTGTTCACAACAGGAAATGCTAACTAGTACTCTTGTTTATAGAAAGACCAGGCAGCATAATGTACACAACTGATCAATAATACATCTGTTCTCAACCTGGTGGAGGGTGAGTAGTCACGTCCTGATTAACAACCAAACCCAGAAAACCAACCGTATTCTCCAAATGTGTCTGCAATGCAAGTGTGTGTGCGCCTGATGTGTGCATGTATGTGATATGCTGCCTCAGTATTAAATACATTTCTCAAGGACTATAAACATTGTATTACTTTCTTTTGCCATTGGCTCTAAGGAAATAAATGAATCAACAGATAATTATTCCACCTGCTATAACACGCATCTAGGCATTTAGTAATGAGCCATACTGCACTCCTGTCTGGAGGCTACAGTCGTACATATATATACAATAACAGTGTCAGCATGTTAGCTAATTGTTATGTAGCCAGGTGGTCAACTATGATCTAGTGGTAATATTGTACTTTAATGGAGATATACAGTGGGGCAAAAAAGTATTTAGTCAGCCATCAACTAAGCAAGTTCTCCCACTTAAAAAGATGAGTGAGGCCTGTAATTTTCATCATAGGTACACTTCAAATATGAGAGACAAAATTAGAAAAAAAATCCAGAGAATCACATTGTAGGATTTTCAATGAATTTATTGGTAAATTCCTCGGTAAAATAAGTATTTGGTCACCTACAAACAAGCAAGATTTCTGGCTCTCACAGATCTGTAACTTCTTCTTTAAGAGGCTCCTCTGCCCTCAACTCGTTACCTGTATTTATGGCAGCTGTTTGAACTTGTTATCAGTATAAAAGACACCTGTCCACAACTTCAGTCACACTCCAAACTCCACTATGGCCAAGACCAAAGAGCTGTCAAAGGACACCAGAAACAAAATTGTAGACCTGCATCAGGCTGGGAAAACTGAATCTGCAATAGGTAAGCAGCTTGGTGTGAAGAAATCAACTGTGGGAGCAATTCTAAGAAAATGGAAGACATACAAGACCACTGATAATCTCCCTCGATCCGGGGCTCCAAGCAAGATCTCACCCCGTGGGGTCAAAATGATCACAAGAACGGTGAGCAAAATTCCCAGAACCACACGGGGGGACCTAGTGAATGACCTTCAGAGAGCTGGGACCAAAGTAACAAAGGCTACCATCAGTAACACACTACACCGCCAGGGACTCAAATCCTGCAGTGCCAGACGTGTCCCCCTGCTTAAGCCAGTACATGTCCAGGCCCGTCTGAGGTTTGCTAGAGAGCATTTGGATGATCCAGAAGAAGATTGGGAGAATGTCATATGGTCAGATGAAACCAAAATATAACTTTTTGGTAAAAACTCAACTTGTCGTGTTTGGAGGAGAAAGAATGCTGAGTTGCATCCAAAGAACACCATACCTACTGTGAAGCATGGGGGGTGGAAACATCATGCTTTGGGGCTGTTTTTTGCGAAGGGACTAGGATGACTGATCCGTGTAAAAGAAATAATGAATGGGGCCATGTATCGTGGGATATTGAGTGAAAAACTCCTTCCATCAGCAAGGGCATTGAAGATGAAACGTGGCTGGGTCTTTCAGCATGACAAAGATCCCAAACACACCGCCCAGGCAACAAAGGATTTGCTTCGTAAGAAGCATTTCAATGTCCTGGAGTGGCCTAGCCAGTCACCAGATCTCAACCCCATAGAAAATCTTTGGAGGGAGTTGAAAGTCTGTGTTACACAGCGACAGCCCCAAAACATCACTGCTCTAGAGGAGATCTGCAGTGTGTGAAAACCTTGTTAAGACTTACAGAAAATGTTTGACCTCTGTCATTGCCAATAAAGGGTATATAACAAAGTATTGAGAAGAACTTTTGTTATTGACCAAATACTTATTTTCCACCATAATTTACCAATAAATTCATTAAAAAATCCTACAATGTGAATGTCTGGATTTTTTTTTTCTCATTATGTCTCTCATAGTTGAAGTGTGCCTATGATGAAAATTACAGGCCTCTCAAATTTTTTTGAGTGGGAGAACTTGCACAATTGGTGGCTGACTAAATACTTTTTTGCCCCACTGTATTTTTTGCTGTATAAAGATAATTTCTGAAACGTAATACAGTTTGAATGTAGAATTTCTCAGGCATTGAGGTTGTAAGGGTTAACAGTTTCTTAATATCAAAATGACGTCACAGTTCTTCCGTTCAACAAACAGAACAATTACGTTAAGTCTAGTCAGCGGCGGATTTAGGTAGGCACGATACGCCTGCACAAAAATATTTGGAATGGCGACATTTGCATGATCTGTTATCTATTGCTCATTTGCACGTCACGACTGTGGGTCGATTTTCCTTGTCGGAGGACGAGCACTGATTCTACTTCATGAGTTAGGCAGACCTACTGCCTGAATCTATCAAAAAGCGCACCTCTACCTTTTAACAGTACTAACGCAATTACTAAAATCAGTCACACGATAAAAGGCTACCAAATAAACCAACTCATAATACTGGGGATATTTATTTTGACAGATATTGTTCCCATTTTTTTTGGCTTGTGCAAAATCAATAAGATTAATATAAATGTGGGCACACCACCAAGTGAATTGATGTAGTCTTGGTTTCTTGGTTGACAGTACTGGGGGATGGGTAATATATTGAAGCTTGAGTGCCAAATCAACACAAATTGATAATCTATCAAGTGCCCAGTTTTGGTATGCAGCTATGACATATTATTATGAGTGTAACAGATAATAGTAATAATAGTACAGACAATAATGGCAAATAACTTTTTGCACTACTTGACACTTGATCTCACTCAACATGTGAAAGAGCGTACACACACTCAAGGCCACATTCTAGATCTCGTTATCTCAAAAGGTCTTGATATTTCTTCTGTCGTGGTTAAAGACATGGCCCTGTCTGATAATTTCGGTGTCTTTTTTTTATCAGTTATCACCCCAAATATACCAGTAAACTCTGTTTCTGTTAAGAAAAGGTACTTAGATGAGAGTACCAATGCTCAGTTTATGGAAGCCATAGCTATCTCTCCAACAATAAGTGCTGAGTCAGTTGATGTACTTGATCATTTTCATTTCAAAATATTGAATGTCATGGATCGTGTTGCACCGGTAAAGGTAAAAAAAACTATGAGCAAACCCCCATGATGGTAAGCTCCCTGAAAAGAGAATGTAGGAAAGCTGAACGTAAGTGGAGAAAAACTAAACTTCAAATTCACAATGACATCTATAAACAAAGCCTTAGTAGCTTCAACAATACGTTACGCAGAGCCAGACAGCAACATTTATTGGGAATCATTAACAAGAATATCAATAATTCCTGCACTCTATTTGTCATGGTCCACAAGCTTACGAACCCAATGAAGCAGATAGCATCAGAACTCATGTCCACTGTGAAATGTAATGAATTTGTGTGTTTCTTCAGTGAAAAAATGTAAAGTATTAGATGGACCATCAGAGCTACACAGTCTAACAAGGACACTGTACCATCACTACGACCACCAAGACATAACTTGGTTATTATTTAGCAATTTACTACAATTGATCAAAAAGCCCTAGAACAAACAGTTCGACTTCTTAAAGTTTCTACATGTTTTCTCGGCACACTGCCATCAGACTTTAAAAAAAATATATATACTCTATAACAATAGACCTGCAGCATATAGTTAATAGCTCCCTGCAATCAGGCATTTTCCGAACATCTCTAAAAACAGCCACCATTAAGCCCCTATTAAAAAATAGATCACTAGATGCATCTATAATGAACATCTACAGACCTGTTTCTAATCTCCCTTTTATCACAAAGATCATTGAGAAGGTTTTATTCAATCAACTCAGTGATTTTGTGACCTCAAGAGGTCTCTTAGACAAATTTCAGTCAGGGTTCCAACCTCACCACAGTACTGAAACTGACCAGATTGAAGTTTTAAATGATATATGGCTAAATACTGATTCAGATAAAATAACATTTCTAGTTCCAGTAGATCTCAGTGCAGCCTTTGACACTGTAGATCATAAAACACTTATAGATAGGCTGGAAAATTTGGTAGGACTTTCTAGGACTGTCCTTGATTGGTTCAGATCTTATCTAGACGGTCGGAGTTACTTTATCACCATTGGTAATCATGAATCTGATAAGGTGGCTATGACATGTAGAGTTCCACAGGGATCAGTTCTCAGACAGTTTCTGTTCAATCTCTATATGCTACCCCTGGGCCAAATTCTACAGAACAACAACATTAACTACCAAAGCTATGCCGATGATACTCAAATATAAATGTCTCTCGAACCGTATGACACCAGCTCAATAGACTCTTTGTGTCATTGTATAGAGGACATAAATACCTGGATGAACCAAAATGGTCTATAATTAAACCAAGATAAAACTGAGATTAATGTGTTTGGCAACAAAAATAAAAGTATTAGTAGAGCTGGATTCTCGGGCCCTTAAAACCAAGAATCAAGTCCGTAATCTTGGGGTCCTGATACTTAGATCACACAATTAACCATCATATCACATCGGCCACCAAAACAGCATTCTATCATCTGAAAAATATTTCCAGAATCAAAAGCCTGGTGTCCCAAAATGACCAAGAGAAGCTCATCCATGCTTTTATCTCTAGTAGGGTTGACTACTGTAATGGCCTCTTAACTGGACTCCCTAAAAAGACTATAAAACAGCTGCAGCTCATTCAGGATGCAGCTGCTAGAATGTTAACCAGGACAAAGAGGACAGAGCATATCACTCCGGTTCTTAA
>JACXGJ010004814.1:0-42926 GCA_016801105.1 Esox niger
GGGGGGGGTTTACAGCAGAGTAAAGAGTACGGCAGTTTCTGAAGTACAGCCTTATAAACAACCTTTAACTGATTTCTGGGCCTTCAGGAAGTCCCAGTCAGTCAGCCAACTGAAGGGTGTAAAAGACAACGATCTGTGGGGGAAGGTTTCATCAGTTCCATCGAGCATCCAGAGGTTTTGGTGACGGTGCTTATGCGTGCATATAAAGCACATTTCCATAATCCAGCATAGACGTGGCCCGGTCAGTTTATCCAGCAAAACGGAATGAGGCCTTCACTCTGAATCAATGAATCAATCACGTTCATTTTGATAATGCCCTTCTTTGCTTCGGCAGTTGATACCCAGCCTGAAACCCCAAAGAGCAGGTAACAACAGTATGGATGCAACATGGCTAGAAAAAACTCCCTAAGAGGGTTGAAACTTAGGAAGAACCCTAGAGAGGAACCATGCTCTGAGAATGTCAGTCCACTTGCCCACGCAAAGTTTCCCTCTTACTTCCATATGGGGTTCCCATCTCAGTACACAAGACTGCAGATTTGGGTGCAGACGGCTCCTTGCCCTTGATGGCGGCTATTGAGGGGATGTCTGTTGATGGGCTGGAGGATCTCTATCACCTAGGAACAAAGGGCGTCTAAACCGCTAAAACAGCAGCTACCCCTGAACGATCCCGCGTTGACCGCAAACTATTTTTATTCATCTACTGGTCTTACTATGCTTTATTTGACAAGAAGAAGAGTTACTAGAGATTGTTTTAGCTGAAAGGGCAGTGGGCCTGACTCACACCATTCGAGAAGGCTTTGTTAGGAAAGACTCAAATGCCCAAATTGGATTTCTCAACTTCAGGCTGTCTGTTGTGTTTTGAAAAGGCATATGTGTTATATATGAGCTTGCAATGACAAAATGGCTTTTATAAGACGGCAGTGCCAATCGCAGACAAAGGTCTAAAACTTGTCAGGCTGGATTTTTTGCCACCTCCAGCCACCCTTTTGAACGAAAATGATATTGTGACAGAACACATACTTTGAAGATTTTTTTTTTGGGGGGGAGACCAGTCTAAATGACTGTAGAAAAGCACCTGCCACATTGCACTTTTTTACAGTGTACACAGACAGTCCCCCTCCCCCTCCTCCACATCCCACCCGACAAACTTTATACCCCCCACTGAAGACCTGATACCTCTCCTATCTTCCCCCTTTCCTGTCTTCTGTCTTTTTCACTTCTGTTCTGTCTGTATCAAAAGTATTTTCATTCTCGGCTATAGCCTTTGACAGGAAAGACCCCCCGCCCCCATTCCTACTGTAGTAGTGGCGCGTGGGACAGGGTTCCATGCCTACTCATCTGGTGTTCGGGGATCTCCACTTGCTGTGAGTCCAACCTTCTATTCAATTCAATTTCAGTGCCCTCCTAGTCTGTCTCATATTTCCCAATGAAGGTGAAGCAACTGTACGCTGTGAGTGACTGTGAGTGGTGGGGATGTTCTTTGAAATAGGGGAGGTCATCTGTTTGTGTGAAATGCATACATTTCATTAGGGTTGCAAAATTCCAGTCACTTTCAAATATGTTTTGCATGTTTGCTTGAAAGAATTCTGTCCAGAAGTTTCCTGGAATCAGAATGAAATATACTGGAAACCTGGGTACAGTAATAATTTCCATGTCAGACATTTATTCATTTGTCCACACAGGGATTTTAGTAAGAGAGGATATTGGAACGTGTCTGATGTCGGTTTAGTGAATTGGGAAATATACAGTATATTTGAAATTAGGTTTGATCTTAAATAATCCAATATGAAAAGTAATTTAAAATAAAATCATCACAATGAGAGCATAAATAAAGATTATTGATGAAATTTCAACATACTTCAGTGAGATTACTTTCTTATCTTGTATATTTATTACTGGATATTAACCACACAGTTTTGTAGAAACGCTATCTGACTGCTGAATATGGTTCTGAGAATGTCTTGTTTGAAGAACTTGCCAAATCATTGATAAGTGAGATAAGTGGTCTTTTGAAAGGGACTCTGTGTGAATCTCTTCACAGCAGTGACTAGAAGTTCACTATTATACAGATTGGCAGTTAATACTAGGTGTTCACGCCTGCTTATTTTATATTGAAAAGGTTTAGAGATTTGATGTAAGGAGTGCCTAAACTAGAAAACGTTTTTTTCCCTCTAGCTCGATCTAATTGGGCACATTTGGCTAACTAATGTAATCCTACTTTATACACGTTTAGGAATGTTAAGTTGGAATAGCTTAAACATGTGAAACAAATTTGGTTTGGCATCTGAAACTTTTGTTGTTTAACTTTAGGGGTGAATATGCAAATTAGGCGATTTAATATATTCCATATTTAGTATATATGTTATTTTATATATTCATAGGCAGTGCTTGTAACCTTCAAATTATTTTATCCTGTCACAAGTGTTGCACAGTGGGCGTCTGAAGACAAACTGCTTTTTCCCCAGTTACCTTTGACCTGAACCCTAAACACCCAGTTCCACCCACCCACAAAGCACATGACTGTGAACTGTCTTTCCCCCCTCTGTGGTTAGGCACAGCACCCTCAAGATGTATCAGCATCACTTAGGCAGAGAGTTACACACACACACACACACACACACACAATCAGATTAGCAGCTTGGCAGTATACAAATCTGTACACTAGAGAACGGGTTATGGTGCCATTGGAATCGTAGATGGAGTCAGTCTAAGGACTTAAGATAAGATTGGTATGAACAGCCTCCCAAAAAGTCATGCCTTGCTGTGGGAAGTGTGTTCTCAGGAAGATGAGTTGGTTTGTTTTCCATTCACCCAAACGGGTCTCACGCGACCTCAAGGAAACACTTGCCACGTCTTGTCTGGGTCTCGGATATGTCCTTGTGCAAAATCCAAACTGGACTCAATGCGATAGATTTTCAGGAAGGGCTTTCTCTGAGATCACATGACCCCAATTTCCTGGAAGTGGTTCTATTCAACTAATTATGCAACTTCACTTCTAAGGTCAATTAGCTGCACCACAGCTTATGGTGTGTGGTAGCAATTTAGGCATATACTAATGCTGCAAAGGTTTTTATATATTTGTGGGTGACAAAAATAGACAGACAATATAACTCCCCAACACAAAGTTAACAGCATTCAACACTAGCATTTAAGAGAGTACTGCTTGATATCCAAGATACTAACAAAGCAAACAAGAGCTTAACTGTAGAAGAAGAATCCATCATACGGTACACATTGTGCCAGCATTTGTTTTGGACAGATGAAAGCTTCACTGGCTACAACCTTCAGTAGCTATGATGCCTGAAAACACAGTTCTGGTGGAAATTAGGATTTGTTCAGGAAAGACAAAAACTTTGCTAGCTACATGATCCTCTCATTTAATTCCCTCAAAAAGTCAATTTTCTTCCCCTGTTTTGATAGTTATTGTATCAATGTCCTTCACAAATGTCTAATTAGCTGTTAAAACAGCCAGTGGCTAAAGTCATACAGTTCATCGATGCTATTTGTGGTTGAGGTAAACTTAATAAACAATGTTAGCCATTTAAACACAATACTTAAAGGTGTCTAGCGTCATCTTCAAACTCAATGTGATTTGAATGCTTGACAAAACAATCTAATGTTTAAATGGTAAACCAGCTCTGGGCAGATGTATATCTCCGTGGTGTAGGAGTTAAAGACACAGCCTCCAGGGAGGGCAACAACAATCATCAGTTTTTATTGTGGACCAGCTGAACTAGGCTTGCCTGGTTTCTTGTTTTTTTACCTCCCATTTTTGGCTGAGTGTGTAATATGTTGTTTATATGTGAATTAATTTACAATCGCTATCATTTCACAATGATTTTCAAGAGATTTTACACTACAAATGAATCACATTAATAAACAAGACAGGGGATCTCAGGGTTTCGTCTGTGCCAGGAAAACACAGCCAGAGTTCGTTGTTATCTGACTGGGACTATTGACAGCTTTCCACGTGTTCAAACACAACACACCTGTCACCTACCACTTCCAGACAGTTTTACTTCTGTATTTGCCAAAAACTTTCAACTCACTCCCCAAGCAGCTGTTTTGTCTGCAAGACGTGAATTTCACCAGAAAGAAGGAGGGTCTATGTGTTATTACAGTCAGCAGCTTCTGGGCTAACGTGAAACTTCAGCACAAATTAAACTAACAATAGAAGATTAGTTTGCCCACAGTCACGTTGACAGAGTTGAATAATAACCCTCACCATAAATACAACAAGGTTATATCCTGTCTGGCTTTCACGCAGCGGCTCTCAGGGGGCTCTTAATAGGACTTTTTTGTCAGATCTATCAATTTAAATTCTTCTCTGAAACAAACATGTAAGATATTGTGTATATCTGCTCACAGCAACTGAGTTGACTAGGCCAAGTGTTTGCCCTTTCCAATGGGAAACTGATCTAAAACCGGATCTTATGTGAAATTTGTGAGTAAACTGTGAGTCACCTGAGTCAGAGTTCTGTTTAAAAGTGAGTTAAAGATTCAGTGTGAATGAATAAACCTCTGTTCTGTATCAGTTTCCAGGTGTTGCTGGTAACAATGGACCAGTAGTTGAGGGGGATATCCGCGGGCTGCCCCACACGTCCCACCATGAATGTCACAGTAAAACCTTTAAATACCTCCCATGAAATCCACACCCCCGACAAACTGTTGACACAACCGTCCTGGAGAGCTAGCTATCTCTGTCTACAAACGGGCCTGACGCATTTACTGTCCTGGAATAAAACGGCCTACGGAAATATGCAAAGATCCAGAAATGATGGCCGTCAGCGTTCCAGGTTGAGTGGGCAAACCCCCGTTTCCTAAGTAGTGAATTATTTTTGTCCTGCACCCATACAGCACTGGTCAACTGTGGTGCATAAAGAATGGAATAGGGTCCCATTTGGGACACGTTTAGCTTCATTTCATTCTCCCCAGTGCTGAGCTACTGCAGGCTTGTTCAGTGGGTTAGACGTGAGAATATAGGTAGAAATCTGGATGACTGAATGGGACTCGGATACAACACATGCCAAAAACACATGGGATCCAAAGGTTCATTCGAATTTAAGTCAGGTGTCAAATTGCTTGAGGAAGTTGATAGGGTTGCCAGAAGGATGTGTACTACCAGGAAACTGAAAACCCTCTTTTGAAACTCTCCCTCCCTCTCTTATCTCTTATCTTTCTCTCCTCTCTCTCTTTTTCTGTTTGATATTCTCCCTCTTATTCTCTGTCCTTCCTGTCTCTATATATGTCTCTATCGCTTTCTCTTTTAAACCTATCTTTAGGGACTTTTTCCTAGTGAGGTGTGATTCAACATCTTATTGTTTCCACTTTGGGGTTTTATACTGGTCTCTCTATAGGCTGGGTCTCTGAATAAGGTGGTTTTAAGATGAATCACAATATTAAGGGGTTTATATTCTGGGTTTCTGTATAAGGGGTATTATGCTTGGTCTCTCTAAAATTAGTTTTATGCTGGATCTCTGTTCAAGGGGTTTTATTCTGGATTCATGTATAAAGGGGATTAGGTTCCCAAACGGCTAGAGCCGGCCCTGGTTGATTGTCGGGGTGTTGTGTTGACGTGTTCTGTGTTGATGTCTCGAGTGGAGACAAGACAGCACACCTGCACTTAACTCACCAACACAGAACACACCTCGACCATTACTGTGCTCCTTCAGGCTGACAGTTAAGTGTTACAGATCGTATTTTACCATTACGTGTGTTGTCAAACACATGTTGCTTCAATTATCGCTCTCTGTCTGCCTGTCCATGAACCCCTCTAACTTTCTGTCTGCTTCTCTGACCCCCTCTAATTTCCTGTCTGCCTCTCTGACATCCTCTAACTTCCTGTCTATCTCTCTGACCCCTCTAAATCCCTTCCCCGTCTGTCTGTCTGATCCTCTCTGTCTCTCTGTCTGCCCCTCTGACCCATCTCCCTGTCTGTCTCTCTGAACCCCTCTATCTCCCTGTTTGTCTGTTTCCCCATCCGTCTCTGTGACCCCCTCTCCCTGTCTGTCTCTCTGAACCCCTCTATCTCCCTGTTTGTCTGTTTCCCCATCCGTCTCTGTGACCCCATCTCCCTCCCTGTCTCTCTGAACCCCTCTCTCTCCATGTATGTCTGTCTCCCTGTCTGTTTCTCTGTCTGTCTCTCTGACCCCCCTCTTTTTCCCTGTCTGTTAGCCTCTTTGTCCGCCTGTCTTTTTTGCCTCGTTATCAGTCTCTCGCACTCAAGTGAAAAATATACACTAAACAACATAAAACCAAAATAGAAGTAGAAACTGAAATAGAAATGAAATAAAAATACTGACTGTCCGACGGTGAGATCAGCTGACAGGGCGGTGAAAACCGAGTCCACCAGAACACGAGTCACCAACCCGCTAGGATGACACCAACACAAACAAGGCGCAACCATTACGCGCGCAGAAAACAGCACGAGGGAATGAAGTAGCACGTTAGCTTCTGCGGTGGAGGAACCGTCCCAATCGACTCCCTATTCCCGATACTGCACTTTGTTTGATCAGCAGGCCATGAGTCAACATAGGGCCCTACATAGCGGACAGGGAGTTATTTGGGATGTTTTCTTGTGAGTCATTTCAGGTTGACTCTGTAATGATGAGTACTCTGGTGTCTGCAGTAATAACACGGGAACAGGAAGAGGTGCCCAGGGGTTCCTATGGGAATCGTTTAGGGGGAACTCCCAATCCTGTTTCCATGGTACTGAAATGCAACTGATGCCTCTGACATCTTAGTCGTGACCCAGCTACACGTACATCTTAACAGTGTTTGAAACGCTCAACAGCCCCTGACTTGTTTTGCGATAAAATCAGTGCGCAGGTGAAAAGTAGGTTGAGTGTGGCCCTAGCGAGAGAATGGGAGGGAGGAGTGAACGGGGTTGAGAGGGAGAGAGAGGGAGAGAGGGGGAGAGAGAGGGAGAGACCTCTTCACAGAGCAGAGAGTAGTTCTACACTGCACTTAACAGCCCCAAAATCCACCTAATATTCACTAATATATACCCTACTTAACTCAAAGATTAAATCGGCAACTCTGTGAAGGGAAAGTTTCTCCCACAAACCACATTTGGGTATTTGCTGCGACGATTGTCCAGGAATAGATAGAATCAGAGGTATCTTGGTTGCCGGCGGAATGCAAACGGCTATTTCAGCCTGGTTTAGGTCATGACTACTGCACGGGAATGGAAGGGGAATTTGCAGGGAGTGAGGCTTGACATCCACTCCCACAGAGAGGACACCCGACTGTGGTGGTGACGGCAGCGGCGTGGGCCGAAAGCCTCGGCTACTCTGGCCATTGCTACCTAACCCCTGGCTGGTAACATGTTTATGTCATCCAGCCGATTCACAGAGCTGTGAAGACAAAACATGCTTTTAACTCTTCACGGATAAGCCAGATATCACCAAGAGGCTACTTACATTGGCTATATGAACAGCCTCTCTGTTGCCTGATGCTTTTTATGTTTATTATTTGTATGGCCTTCGTCCTATTTACTTCTACTAATACTGAGTTGTATGGTTGTTCCACCTGGATATCGTAATCCGAATGAACTAAGTGCAAATCTGCCTCGATGAGAGACTACAATGTCAAATGTAGAAGATAGTAATCCTTTTCATAAACTCCTGGATTCTCCTTGTCCTCTCGTTTGCTCAGTGTCTTCTTCTCCTCTTGCCCTTTTCATCACCTCTCTTGCGTTCCTTCTTTAGATTTTGGCCTACACTTCCGTTCATACACTGCCGTTCAAAGGTTTTGGGGTCACTTGTTTTCCATGAGAATGTATATGAAATGAGTTTATATTGGGGATATAACAAAATTAATAGGAAATATTGCCATTGACAAGGTTCGAAAAATGATTTTCAGCTGAAATAATTATTGTGTCTTTGCTTTTGTCAAAGAATCCTCTATTTGCAGCAATTACAGCCATGCAGACCTTTGGCATTCTAGTCATCAGTTTGTTGAAGTAATCTGAAGAGATTTCCTCCCCTGCGTCCCGAAGCTCCTCCCACAAGTTGGATTGGCTTGATGGGTACTATAATGGGTCCGCTGACTGGGCTGGCCAATCCATTATAGACAGAATACCAGCTGACTGCTTCTTCCATAAATAGTTATTGTATAATTTAAAGCTGTGCTTTAGGTCATTGACCTGTTGTAGAAGGAAATTGGCTCCATTCAAACGCTGTCTACAGGGTATGGCATGGGGTTACAAAATGGAGTGATAGCCTTCTTCTTCTTCCTTCTTCAATATCCCTTTTACCCTGTACAAATCCCCCACGTTACCACCACCAAAGCACCCACAGACCATCAAATTGCATGCACCATGTTTGACAGTTGGTGTCAAGCACTCCATAATCTTTTCATTTGGTTGGCATCTCACAAATGTTTTTTTCTGATCTGAACGCCTCCTATTTAGATTTGTCTGTCCATTACACATTTTCCCAATCTTCCTCTCTCCAGTGTCTGCTCTTTTGCCCATCTCAATCTTTTCTTTCATTAGCCAGTCTGAGATATGGCATTGTCTTTGCAACTCTGTCTAGATGGCCAGCGTCCCGGAGTCACCTCTTCACTGTTCATGGTGAGACTGGTGTTTTGTGGGAACTATTTAATAAAGCTGCCAGTTGAGGACATGTGAGGTGTCAGTTTATCAAATTAGACACTGATGTATTTGTCGTCTTGCCCAGTTGTGCACCGGGGCCTCCCACTCCTCTTTCTATTCTGGTTAGAGCCAGTTTGTCCTGTATTGTTAAGGGAGTAGTGCACACCGTTGCACGGGATCTCCTAGCAATGTCTTGCATTAAATAGCCTTAATTTCTAAGAAGAATAGACTGACGTCTGATGTTTCAGAAGAAAGTCCTTTTTCTCGCCATTTTGAGCCTGTTATCGAACTCACAATTGCTAATGCTGAAGATACTCAACTAGTGTACTCAACTATGGAACTGTTTTCTTTCAGCACAACAGTTTTCAACTGTGCTAACACGATTGCAAATGGGTTGGCTAATGATCACAACATAGCCCAAACTGTGATTAGCAAACACAATGTGTCATTGGAAAACAGGACTGATAGTTGCTGATAATGGGCCTCTGTACGCCTATGCTGATATTCCATTACAAATCAGCCGTTTCCAGCAATGATAGTCATTTACAATATTAACAATGTCTTCACTGTATTTTTGATCATTCTAAGGACCAAAAAATGAGCTTTTCTCTCGAAAACAAGGATATTTCTAAGTGACTCCAAACTTTGAAACCGTAGTGCATATTTACAGGGAGGAGTTACAGTTTATTGGCAGAGAGTTATAGTGTACGGCATCTGGATATTCCAAACCGTTTTCTAAACTGAACATTCGACTTTCAGTTTTGGAAGATTTTCAGGAATGTGCATAGCCTTTGATAGAGATATTTGACAGGGGAATTCCCACGCTCTTAGTGGTTGCACATGTTATTCTCAGAAGAAAAAGTCAAGAAAGCAGGAAAGACAGTTCTAGAAATAACTCTATGGAGTCAGTGTGTCCCATCAGATCATCATGGCAAGATGTTTCTGGTCACATTATTGCATTACTAATAACCAAACCTTATTATGTTTATTAAACTTTGTTGGATATCAGTGTTGTAGAATAAGAGGGGGACTGGGGGGCAGGAGTTATACAATACCCCAGTGGTACAGACAGGTCAATGTGATCCCCCTGGCAAATAGGGTAATTAATAAAATCCTGGGATCAATTGACCCTGACCCCCAATAAACCATTGTTGCAATTTCTCAGACCTGCCGAACAAAATGTTTGTGCACTTATTTTCCCCGGTGAACATGACTAAGAACATATTCTCAATGTTCTGGTAACAATTGGGGTTAACTGTGAGGCTTAGGGACTGAACAGATGTCCCCCCCTTGCCAGTTCAGGATTCAATCTAACAACCTGTAGGTTACAGGTGAGATGCTCTAAGTGTATCTGTATGCGATATCCATGCAAATAAGCGGATGAATTAGTCAGCCTCGCAGATTTCTACACACTGATAGAATCATGTCTATCGCTCGGTCTACATCAGGTCTATCAGATAGAACCTCATTGATCTCTATCTCTGTAGCTCACCTCATGTTTGAACTGGATTCTTTCACGGTAAAATGTACTTGATACTGAGAGGCTACTTTCTGCTGGTGAGAGGATGTTGGAACCAGAGTACCGAGTACATGTCTACTGGATAGAACACACTGATGATTATCACCGTGTTGCAAAGTCAGCTGAGCAAGATTATTGAAAAAAATGCAAAATCAGCTGAGCGAGATTATTGAAAAAAATGCTAAAATATTTGTCAGACATATTTTAAGTTAAACATATTGTTTTTTGCCTTTCGGTAATGTGGGGTAAATCGGGACAGAGAACCAAAACCAGCCTTCTGGTCTGATAAGGAAACGCTGCATGCCAATAGGATCAACACACTTAGTAGAAATATTAACTGTAGCATGGTCCATAAAGTACAGAGGGTCGTGACAGCGCTGGAACGACAGTCTCAGCGGGTAAAGGGTTTCAGTCCCAGTTAACGTTCCTCCCTGCTGACAATACGTTTCCTAGTAACAGATATCAATTTTTTCCATAACCATTTTGCTAAAGCATGTAGCACACTATTCTTAGTATTTGTTTTCATTTTATTCGATTTTTATCTTCTTAGTCTCTGTTGAAGAAGATCAAGATAATGATAAACCATGTGTGATTTGAATCATTGCAGATGAACCAAACGACTGTATTTGCGAAGCGAATCATACAATTTGTCCTTAAGAGAGTTGATTTGTAGCGAAAACTTTCGCGCCTCTGACCAGATCATGACCGTTTGCTAGGCTAAATGTCCTAATTAATGTAGTACGATCACAACTGGTGTGTCTGGTGACCGTGTACAAACAGTACAGGACAACTATGGCCATTTCATTCCTACCACGGCACATTATGTACTACTGGGGATGAATCAAAAGGTGTTGAGGATCACTTTGGCCTTTGCCCCAACTTGAAAGCCTGAACACATTGTGTGTTTTCCTTTGTTTCCAAAGGAGGGGAGAAGCCTGCTCCCCTGTGTGGAAGCACTGGCAATAGAAAGGCAGTGGTGACATCCTTATGAGTGTTCAGAGGTGTGGTTGCCCTGGTAGAATAAAGGCCTTAGAAATAATGTGTGCATTTGTGTGTGTGTGTGTGTGTCTATTTGTGTGCGTCTAGGCTATGTGTGTGTGTGTGTGTGTGGGTGTGGGTGTGTGAGTGCGTGCTTCTGTGTTATCGAGAAACAGAAAAAGAACACAATGTTTTTTCCTCCACACCCTCCCAGACTTAAACTATGTCACGTGAGTCGCTTCCTCGCTTCCCTCCCATGATCAGGGCATGGAGTGTTTCCTGGTCTGGACAAACTCCTGCCCCCCCCCACACAACACCATGTGCCCCTCCCCGACTCCTTCCTGTCGTCCAACATGAACCTTCCTGGCCCTCTCCTAACCTCAAGCCTGACTTTCTTTGACACTACTGTAAGAGGAACGACAAGCCGGCAAGATTGGACTCGCCCAAGCTCTTTTCCTCCGTTCTCTTTATCATATCAGTCTTTGATGTCTGGTGGTCATCTCCTATTCATCCAATTTCGGTTATTAGATTGAATGCATAGAAATAGATACATTTGAAAGTTAACCCCCTTTTAAGTTTGAATTATTTTTCAGTTCTATCCATTTCTTTTCAGTTCACTGAATCCTATCTGAAAAAATCTTCATTTCCTCAACAGATAATCAGGCCCTGGGGGTTTTCCTCCTGACATTAGCCTTCTGTGACCAAAAGAACACTAAGTACCAAGGACATAGAAGAAATTGAGAAGCGAGTAAATTTCCCTGGGTAGAGACTGAAAGCCAATGAAGTGCATTTCCACAATGTACTTTTTCTTTCAACATTTGGAACATCTTGTCCTGGGGTCAAATTCCTGATCAAAAGGACAACAAACACCCTGAGCAGGATGAGAGGAAATTCCCTGTTTCTGTTGTGCTTTACAACGGACCCACGGAACGTATCATGACAAAACCCTAGTTACTTTAGTATGGTTGACATGGTTAGCATGGTTTACATGGTTGGCACGGTTGGCATGGTTGGCATGGTTAGCATGGTTAACAAGGTTAGCATGGTTGGCATGGATAACAAGGTTAGCATGGTTGGCATGGTTAGCATGGTTAACAAGGTTAGCATGGTTGGCATGGTTAACAAGGTTAGCACGGTTGGCATGGTTAGCATGGTTAACAAGGTTAGCATGGTTGGCATGGTTAACAAGGTTAGCATGGTTAGCATGGTTAACAAGGTTGGCATGGTTAGCATGGTTAACAAGGTTAGCATGGTTGGCATGGTTAACAAGGTTAGCATGGTTGGCATGGTTAACAAGGTTAGCACGGTTGGCATGGTTGGCATGGTTGGCATGGTTAGCATGGTTAGCATGGTTAGCTAAGTGCATTTAAACCATTCAATACACCCATCACATGCACTGAAGTCTAAATAGTTTTGTTGTACTGGATTTTCATTGCAAGTTAAGACTTGACTGACTGTGGTTGTAGCTGCACGCGCCAAACTCCAAAGGGAGCTTGTCAGGCCTCAGTTACCCGAGCGAGAAGAGCTCTTTTTCGGGGGAACTAGAAGGCCCCAGGGTGTAACTTGGACTCTGACGTGTCTTCACCAGGCTGAATATTTCCTGCTTCTGTTCAGCTCTTTCAGAGATCCCCCCCGAAACAAAGAGTCTCTCCCTCCCTTCTCTAACCCTTCAATTGTCCGTCTGTCTGTCGGGGAGGAATCTGTGGATAGGGGGACAAAGGGGAGGGAGGGGAATGCAGGCAACGTGAGGGCAGGAATTCCCCCTGTTCAAGTTCAAACTCATCACAGATGTGGGCCTACTCCTTTTGTAGTACCACACACATCTGGCCCAAAAAACTACCCAGCACCCCCTCCTTCTGCACTCTGTAGTTCTCTGCGCCTCCGCCTGGCTCTTTGGACCTGGAAAATCACTTCAGACCGAACGGAACGGAACAAGAACCAGGCCTGGAAACAAGCGACCACACGCGATTGAGCCAGAAGTGACCGCGAGCCCATTGTGCATGCGCGCTACACAGGGCTACTGTACTGGGACACTCAGGAACACGAGCCCCTACTCCCAGCCAAACCACTGGCTGCACACTCTGGGTTAGGTTGGATGCATCAAAGACAGCCTGCAAAGCATATTGTCTAAAGCCAGCTGGTGCTGGGGGGCGGGTGGGGGGGGGGGGGCAGTGGAGGGAAACTTTGGGGGATTTCGGAGACTATAGGAGATTTGCGGCACTAAAATCAGGAAGTAAAAGTGCCGCTGGAGTTCAACAGTCACCTGGCAACTGGTTCTGTGAATAAGCGCCAAGGGTTTCTGCTCACGCACTACATAGAGACTGCATACTGTTTATGAGATCGCTTGGGACGTTGTCTAAAGTAGTGTACTGAATAGGGAATAGGGGATCATTTCTCCATAGGACCCTGGTTGAGATGAGCTTACTACGTAGGGAATAGGGTGTCATGGGAACATAGATGCATGTCTCTGAGTTTGATTCAGGGCTTTATTTCTACCTCCTGGGCTGAATACTGGGAAAAGATACGAGAAGCTGCAGGCTAGGTTGAACCCCATGGCAGCCGAGGCACCCACTGAATGCATCAAACAGACCCACGTAAGCCTGCGCTCATGATAACCATCGTCTCCTGCAGAATGGTCACAGGGTGATGTTTTCAGGCTGACACTGGGCTCAGCTCGCCTGCGGGCAGCTCTGTGTAGGCTATCAGATTGCAGGGCTGTGCAGAACAGTTTAGCGTTGCGACGGGGACTTTCCAGATCAGGCTTCAGTGAGTGTGTGTGAGTGTGTGTGTGTGTGTGTGTGTGTGAGCTACTCCTAGTACAGGCTGGGGTGATCACACTGCTGAAGACAGTACTTAAACAAGTCTGACCAGACATGCAATTTAGAGCTATTACAACAGAGCTCGAGGAGCGACAACAACCCCCCATTTCTCGTTGCCTGTGATGTGATGACAGATAGTTTGAAGCCATGAGCAACGATTTGAGAGTGTTGCTGTACGGAACGTTACAGAAAGAACCGTCTTCTCCCAGCAGAACAACACATATTTTGTGCAATGTAAGGCCTTTGCACGGATGCCTATGGAACAGAATGCATTGCTGACTGGGTGGAAAAGGGGCTGCAGCTCAAGGAGTTGTTTTATGCATGTTTTTACCATATGTAGGCAGGAGGTGAAAGGGTGTCAAAATCTAATCAAATGTCACATGTCACAGGCCTTGTTGACCACAGATGTTGACTAATAGTGAAATGCATAAATATTGGCTTTCCCCCCCAATAGGATTTCATTAAATGTGCTCCTGAGTTCTAGAATGCCAACACTGTGCATTCCAAGAATCAAGTGCTCTTCTTCTATGTTGCAAAGAGACCGAGATTAAGAGGAAGAGGAGGCCCCTGTTTGTGCCAGGCTTTTAGTAACCCTGTAAGGAAGCACGCACAAACACACACGCACACACACACACACACACACATGCACACAGCAAAACACAGACACACATATGCAGAGACAGACAGGCGCACACACCACAAACACACAGACACCTCCCCCTCCCCAGAGGGTGAGACAGGGGACTGGAGCAGAGTGGAAATCCCCATCTCCTCTCGCAGACTGTAGGCCTAAAACAGAGGCTTGGCTGACCGCAGCAGAAAGCCGCTTTGGTGGAGGCGGAGAGGCCAGGGGATAGCTGCTACTATTCTCATCTCTCAAGTCAGTGGGTGTAAGGCAAGCGCTGACCACAGGGCTGAACACCAGGGCTGCCTAATCCAGGGTTCTGGCCCAAAATAATACTTATTTAGCTAAAAACGGCAGCGCTGAGGTGAACAAATGGGCCGATGTGGCAGGGTTCTGGTGTGTGGCAGGGCACTGCTCGGCTGGCTTCCTAAGACCGACTGGGTACACAGGGGCACATAATGCACCTCAACCCTAAAGGGCTTTGTCATATTTTACATATTCACCTTGGTCCACTGTACACACATATGCACACGAGAATTGGACTTGTTTATACCGATTCCCCCTGAGACAGACCAGGCTCATGCCTTGCTCAAGGGCACATAAAACCCCCATCGGATTGGGGTGTTCCAACCCGTGTCCTTCCGGTCATTGGCACAAGACTGTGCTGCCTGTTGGGATCTTGTGTAGCTATCATGCCGTGACTGACCTGGCCTGAAGCACAATACCTGAAACTCAATTGAGTAAGATCCCATTTGTTCTTCCTCAACATGATTATTTCCCTGTTTTATTCAAATGTTTTAGATGGAGCTGTATGCAAATATTTTAGGTGCGTCTAAAAGTAAGAAGCTTTGAGTCATGTTTGGACAAGTTAGCGTTAACACAGTCACAAGGTATGGGATTGTGGCATGAAGCTGGATTTTCCCTCCTTAATCACACTGTTCTGGTTGTCTGCCCTGTGTATCCTTCTCAGCCAGGCAAGGCCAACAAGCCGCAAAGTCTTTTGTCTTCACACACCGCAGAATAACATCATTCCAACCAGCAACACACACTGTGGAGAATTAGTCAAGACACTGAAGAACAAATAACTCACACACGCATTCTGAACAGGACTTCCTAGTAAAACCTCTGGTACTACTCATCTTTTACTTCACATCCTTCCCTGTAGCCAGTCAGGCAACACGGATGTGTTTTTTTTGGCCGCTCAAGTTGACCCTCAGTAACCTGTCTCTGCCTCCTGTAACAGCACAACAGCGCCCTCAAGTGGAGTAGCTATGTATTGCTATCCTTTGACAATTAAACAGTAGAATGACTAGATTGTAGATTGTGTGGCTATTCCTGAATGGACTCTAACCTTCAACAATCCAACAATCCAAAAACCCCTAAAACACCACGGTCTCTGGTATATGAGCACCTCCCTGTCAGTCTGTTGTTATGTTTGCCTCATGGAGAACCCCGGGAGTGTGAGTGTCCAGCCGTGCTGACTGGACAGCGGTATGACTGGGGGTTTGTTTGCTGTTGTAAGGCCGTCCTTGTGAGGCCTGGCTGGGAGAGGTCATAGCACACGCCCCCACAACCCAAATGGACATTGTCGGGTCTCTGTGTGCAGTTTCCTGGCTCCCGTTCAATGAGGCGAGAGAGAAGCCCACACTGACCTGACCCTAGAATGGGAGCATTGTGACCTCAAACAGCACTAGATAAGGCGTCTTTTTACTGATGAAGACAATGAGAATCCAACATGGCTCACTTACGGAAAAATGTAAAAGCAGTCAGAATTGTGTTAATTAACATTTTATTAAGGTGTTGTTACATAAAGGAAGTCATACAAAAGTGCTCGGTAAGTACAAAAAAATAAATATGTGAATATTCCACCAAAAAAGTTCTTCAACATAAAAAGTTAATTTACAGTGGCAACGGTGCATTGGCCAAACTAGTAACAACTAATATGGAACAGATCATATTTCCCTTTGGGAAAACCTCATCTGTGCCCAAGGCCTGACAAAAGGTTCAAGATTACAAGTTACCAAGCAACCCTGTCAGCTAGGCTACTCAGGTGTTAGGTCAAGGTTCAACCAACAGACCTGGGTGTGGCTCCACCTCCTTGACAACTGAAGACAAAACCAACAAGACAACACACAAGCCAGCTCTCCCGAGGTCAGTTAGGTCGCAGTTGTGACGACGGCAGGGACTTTCATGGCACTAGGCATGGGAGTGGCCTCTGGCTCACTTTCAACCTGATAGGTCACCGTGTCGTTCTGGGCGGTACCCTCCGGCTGATCTGTCGCCAGGCCCTCAATCTTCTCGTCCTGATTCTCGGCAAAGTGTTGCTCTGCCTCCTCTGATAACCTGTTGTCCTCATCTTCTTCCTCCTTCTGGGAAGGAAAGACAAGATGTAGTTACTGGAATGTTCATAAAGTCCGAAACACACTGCGCATGTGGCTCCCTCTTTGTGAAAGCGTAACCTCAATTCCTGCCTGAGGTACTGACTGGAGTACAAATTCAATAAACAGTGCTCATAACACTGCTACAGTATCATCTCGACAGGGGTATCTCAGATGGATAAACAGCCTGTACTACACATACTACTACTTGCGGTTACAGACTGTTGTATTCGCCTGGTCCCATACAGGGCCTTATCTCACGGTCCTCTGCTTCACAATGCAGTTACCTCCCTTCTCGAAAACATTCCAAATGTTAGAGCTACACAGAAGTTACCAACTGTATAGAGTGACCGGCTACTCTTCAAGCTAAGTGAGGGTTCAGCTAACGGTACGCTCTTAATTCCTTCAGACCTACAGCAGTGGTGGTCCCACTTCTCCTCAGGGGGGCCTAGATGTTCCATGGGGTTAGGCAAGACGAGACTTTCCTTAACCGAGAGATCACAGTTTAAAGGTATGCCGATATTCCCGCCACTGCCCAAAAGAAAACAGCTTTGTTTTTCGTAACGGAGATTAAGGCTTGTTGTTTCCCTACCTCTTTTCTCATCCTGTAATACTCATCTATGGCGTATTGGTATTTAGCCGACGTGATTCCAAAGAGGGAGGCCATCCTCTCTCCAAGGTAGTCACACGCTGAAAAAGTATCAACAATAGCACAGTATTCAAGACAGTGTCACTGTTATTTATATGACAATTTAAAAACACAACTAGCTGAGTAAAAAATAAGCCAAGTCATCCAGGTTGACGGTGTCGCTCAAAGACAAAACCACACATTTTCACAATCTAACAGCAATTTCTTGTCAGGTGCTCTAGCCCAGTGTTCCCCAATCCTGGTGACCTGGCACTCACACCCCTTACATACTTGATTGACATATTCAACCTATCATCAAATATTTAATTTGAATCAGGTGAGTGAGTGCTTGGGTAAAAAAAAAAAAAAACGTGCACCATTTAGGGTCCCCAGGACCAGGATTGGGAAACACTGCCCATAGGCTCTCTGCTGCCCCTAGAGGTTCATAATACTTAGTCTGACGTCACCCACCTAAAACGGTGGAGCTAGCTGCTCTCCACATTTGGAACCAGAAGTACGGACCCCAGGTCAGATTAGCCTGATGGACAGGGACACATAAGCTATTAAACTACCAGGTTTTTGAACCATGTCGAAAGTAGACAGGAGAAATGTCATTTAAACACACACAGAGACACACAGCTTTCTTGCACACTACATACCCTCACCCTATCTATGGGGGGGGACAGTAAGTCTTTCTTTTCGAGTTCCTCGTCCTCCTCGTCAGTGCTGTACTCTTCCATGGTTTCTCCGTTTGAAAAATGAATGATCCTTCGTGGGGCTTTCTCTTTATGTTCTCTGCTCTCAAGGTCTCCCAGCTCCACACTCTCAAATCCCTTCCCTGTGCGGGGACTCTGGGAAACAGACAGCCAGAGTCACTAGAGCACCTAGAGATGCACACATTAGTATATCGGGCAGGCGCGTACACCGAACACGCACGCACACAGGTGCTTCTTGGTGACTGGCTGATAAACATTAAAATCATCGCAAAACACTGATTAATCAGCCAAGGAAACCATTTTCATGTGCATCAATGTCAGAATTTACCACAGCCTCACGGGCAGAACAGCTAACACTTTACCCTACGCTCAGTGTCAGTGAGAAGCGATGACAGGCACGAAAACAAAGATGCTGAGAATTGTAGTATCTGATCACACCGACACAAAAAGCTGGCGAAACATCACATATCATTATCACGACCCGTTGGGTTTACCTCATCTGGATCCATCTTCTGGGCCAAAGACACGTTAACGTTGGTGAGATACAGGGATATTTCCGCCATGGCTTTTTCTTTGTATTCTGGGATCTTTAATTTTGCACGCCCAATGTCAGCGCGGTGGGCAAACGCGGAAATGCAACGCAGCCCACCAAACGTTGTTCTGGCGTCATGGCAATGCCGGTATTATACTATAAAGGCTTTCCCTTATAATCCGATTATATTAGATATTTTCGCTCTGGCCTAGATATTCCTAGTGGTGCAATGACAATCAACGTCTTATGCCGTTTGGCAGACTTATACTTAGTGATATATTTTCTTTCTCAGAGTCAGAATCAGCTTTATTCGCAAGGTATGTGTACACATTAGAGGAATTTGACTCTGGATGAGAGACTGACGATGTGCTTACTCATAAAAGACTTAAACAAAGGACACTCAACAAGAGTCACCGACTGCACAATATGCACAAAATAAACCTAACAACCACATAGTAAGACTGGTGAGAAAAGCGTGTAATGAGCAGGATATATAGGTAGGTGGAAATAAATATTATTGTTTAGGTATTAATATTTACATAATGACAGTGGATGTGATCTATATATATATAAAGCAGAGTGCAAACAATGCTGGAATGAATCAATATTTTTGCAGGTGTAATGTACATGAGGTAGGTGGATAGGACAGTAAACAGGGGGACGTTAGGAGATATTGGGATTGTGCCTGGCACAAAGTGTCTGAAGTTGACTATTCATCTGAGGGATGGCCCGTGGGTAGAAACTGCTCTCTGTCAATTACACACAACTCTGATATATCCATACACTACTGATGAGAAGTGGCAACCCAACCTCACCTCTTTCTACTAACTCGCATATTTTCTAATCTTTCTAATCATTTTGTAAATGTTCGTAAGTAGCCCAGATCCTCCTATCCGCGAACAATAAATTGTTCAACGTCACACACATTTCCTAACCGACGACGTCGTGCACAGACGTGTAGGTAGTAAACAGAAGGGGTGGCGGCAACAGGGGCAACTGACAGGTATCTGTTTTCTTCTCAGTTTGTTCCTTATGAACAATCCGACGTTTTCATTGAACATGTGAACTCCGGAAATATTTTGTTAATGCACACCCTCCCCAACTCATTCACCTGTGTGTGCAGGCATTGGTGGCTACACTGTTGGCCCTGGGCGGGCCTTGGCCCGAGGAAGTTACTCATTGGCCCACCCAGAAATGTGTAAGGATCTGGATTTAAACAATACCCGATGTCATGTTTTCCTTCTGTGGTTGCTAAGAAACAGAAGATAAACATATGTTACGGCCGAGTCAATCCAGAACCATCCAGAGAGATAATAATTGAATGGCTCTGCAATCGACAATAATAATAATAATCATCTTTATTTATGGAGCACTTTTCATAATAATGTTCCAAACTGCTTCACAACACAAGGACAATCAAATACACATGAAGCATATAACAAGATAAGTGATAAAAGCAATAACGCCACTTAAGAAATTAAAATTCAGTTAAAAGAGTCGATTTTTGGGTCAAACAACTGAAATGACTGTTGCAGCAATCCAGGTTTAATGAGATAATAGCATGTTAAATGGTCTCAGTGTCCTTAAAAGTAAATACGGAGCTTATTTTTGATATAACAAAGATTGATATATCTAAGATTGAAACAGGATTTCAAAAGTTTTGTGGTGTGCTGTTCGAAGCTTAAATTACTATCAAACCAGACGCCAAGATTCTTTGCAATAGGCTTGATAAGATCCATTAGGGAACCAGCAGATGGCAGTATTTGCTTTGCCATTTGCTGGAACCCAATGATCGCTGTTGTGTCAAAGGCAGTTGGTATGTGAACTCAGCATTCCAGGGTCTGTGCATCTGACATGGAGGTACATCTGTGTGTCATCCGTGTAAATATGAAAAGAGACACTGAATAACATGTCCAACTGGTAGCATAAATAAGCAAAATAAAATAGGTCCCAAGACCGATCCCTGGGGCACTCTATATTCAACAGAACAATATACAGAGACACAGATATTCACAGAAACATAGAACCTCCTGTTGGACCGGCTCGATGAAAACCATTCTATGGCGGTTCTTGAAATCCCTGCCCAGTGACTGGGTGAATTTTGTTATTTTGCTGTTGCTATGAAACTACATATATGCATCAAAGTACTTCCTACAAGGCATCACTGCATCCATTAACCAATCATAGATTAGAGGCTATTATCAAATGTTATTTTCCCCAGTATACGATACATTAGTTACAGCCTATTTAGCAACGAATTACCAAGCATTTTTCCTCATGAGTCGGGCTGTTGTGACAATATTAACCTGATCATAGAGAAGATGTCAAAACAGAGGACTAGGCTTACGTGCACTGTTGAGCAACGGCGGTAGGAAGCGCCAGTGCGCCTGAACAAACCGTGTCTGGTGACATTCGGACCCTAGAGACAGCTTAAATTATGACGAGGTTATAGACATTTTTAAAACCACACCTCCTAGGGCTGTCACGGTTATGACATTTAAGTTGACGATTAATTGTCGTACAAATAATTGTGATTAACAATTGAATTGTCAATATTGTAAATGTTATGCCACTATTATAGTTCAAACCTAATAATATTGTGAAAATTCACGTCGTGGACCCAGAGGGGATTCTTCCGATTTGTGTTGTTTGTGCTTATGAGCGCCTCCTTTCTGGAGCAAATTGCCTTACAAGGACCCTATTGCTGCTGGCGTTTTTTTCCACCAAAAAGGGTCCTGAACGTGATTTTTTCTGAAGTTACTTGAAACAGCCTTCAAATAGCAAAACGTGTTTCAGCGTTTTAAATGCAATGGGACAACATATATTTTTATCCATACATTTTAATGGGCATTATCTAATTAGGAAATATGTCTGGAAATGACAAGATTTGACAAACAATGTCAGTAAAAATATTTTACACACCTTTCGGTGATTTATTCTTTTGTGGATCAGAGCTGCAAAACATCAGCGACTTAAACGCGCTGGCCTATTAAATAATGATTTAAAATTACTAGATTTAAATATACTGAGATTAAGAAGAACATTTGTTTCAGGAAATGATCTGTAGCTATAAATTTCCGCAGAGCTATCAAACGCTCTTCTGCTCCAATGGGAGACAAGACAACTACTATAATATCCACACATTCACGATCTGGTGTAAATGGTCAGCCCTTCCCTTTTAAGTGAGGTTTTCAAAATGTAAAAGTTAATTAGTATATTTTCTACATGGCATTATGATTAATGTTAGAAGTAATTGCCATTAGCTGCCTATGCCCGCATACTGCGTAAACCATTAAGATAATCGAGTAAATTTAAATTGTTTTTAACCTGTGGCATAATGCATCATTTATTTTATGTAAACATTCGTACTTTTGTAATTTAGCTTTCATTTTATTATTAATGGCATAGTATTTTAAAACCATGTGTGTTCATTGCAGTCTATTGCCTACCCTTATGAACTTTGAGCCCTTAATTTGATGCACGCAGAAAAGCAGCTCAATTATTGTATCAGTATGGCAAAATTCTGTTAGCGATAAATAAATCAAAAAATCTACATAGATTTCCATTATTGCGTGTCAAGGGATCTTAGGTTTGGTTTCGTCTTTATTTGCCCATGAATTATTTTGTCCTGCCCGGTCAATATTAAAATCCTGGAGCCGCCACTACATGCAGGTAATTATAGTTTTTTGATTTGCACCAACATTATACAGTGAGTTGCTGATTTCCCTCACATTACTTATCTCACAGTCATCGGCATTTTGGGATTTGCTGCTAAGTTTTACCCTGTTGACTCGCCCATGGGAATTCCCAGCCTGTTGCTACCATAAACCTAATTGAAGTCTTTTGACAGAATGTTTTTTCAAAATGTGAATTTTCAACCCATTATTGAAATGTTATTTTTACAGGTATTAATGAAATTGATACGCCTTACAAGGACCCTATTGCTGCTAGCGTTTTTTTCCTCCCAAAAGGGTCCTGAACGTGATTTTTTCTGAAGTACCTGTATGTGCCTAAGTTGGCTACCGGACGCCAGCAGACGCCGGAAGAGAAATCAGTCGCTTTCTAAAAGTTGTCCGTTCTCAATAAGTATCAACTGTATTTTTCGAGAACTTTGAACAAGCGGACTTAGAAGGAGGTTACGGTGGTTCGGCCCGGCTGTGTTGTGACTGGGTTAGCGATGGGCGATAGTGACGGGGAGAGTGGAGCTGCTATGGAGCACAGCGGTACAGGTAACGGCAGGACAGGTATGAAAGGGGGTGGGAAAAGGTTGGACAGGGCAATGGAGGAAGAAGTGAACAAGAGACGTAAAGTTGACAGTATGGGTAAAAGTAATGGCGACTTGGGAGGAGAGAGGATTGGGGAGGAAGGGCCAGGGGTAGGTGACTTGAATATGGGGAACAAGGTAGTGTTGGTTAGGGTGGAGGAGTGGGTGGGGGCAGCAATAGTTAGGGTGGCAATGGGGGCTAAACCTAAGAGCTCTGGGAGGAGACGGAAGAGGAAGGCACTCCCAGGGTGGACGGATGAGTGTGGGAAGGAAGTGAAGGACCCAAATAGGGCGTTTAGGGTGTTAAAAAGGACACACTATTTGGCAACAGTCAGGCTCTGCTGAGGAGAACTATTCAGCAGGGTAAGAGGGCTTGTTGGAGGGGGTTTGGGGATTCTATTGGATGGGAAACGCTGGTGGGGGAGTTATGGGGTATGATCAAGAGCATGAGTGGGGTAAGGATGAGTGGGGTTATCCAGTGCTGGGTTATGGGGATGAGGTTGCAGTGTCGGATGTAGAAAAGGCAGAAACGTTGGCTGAGGTGTTTGTACGTGTCCATAGCTCGTCTAGCTTATCCGGGGATGAGCAACAGGGAAGGGATGGAACGTTGAAGGACTATCCTGTGGCGCTGGACAGGAGGTTGGACGTAAAGGGGGATATGAATGCGCTGTTCACTGTGGCTGACGTGAGAAGAGCTTTGTATAAGGTGGGGAAGACATCGCCTGGGAAGGATCAGGTGTGTTATGTAATGTTGGCCCTTCTCAGTCATGGGGTGTTGGGCAAGGTTTGGGCCTGTTTAACAGAGTGTGGGTAGAGGGGAAGCTACCGGTGGTGTGGAAGGAGTCGGTGGTGGTGCCAATTAGGAAGCCGGGGAAGGATCCAACAAGCCCATCCAACTATAGGCCGATAGCACTGACATCACACCTCAGTAAAGTTATGGAATGGATAATTGTGGGGAGATTGGTGTATTTCATGGAGAGCAGGGGGTTGGTAGCTCCAGATAGGAGTGGATTTAGGAAGGAAAGGAGTACTATGGACCCTGGTCTATGTTTAGAGGCGGAGGTCAGGAAGGCACAGGTGAACGGAGAGGCAGTGGTGGCTGTATGTTTTGACGTGGAGAAAGCCTATGACATGTTCTGGAAGGAGGGGCTACTGATCAAGCTTGGAATCATGGGGGTTGGAGGCAGGACGTACAATTGGATTAAAGACTTCCTGTTTGGTAGATGAATTCTGGTGAGGGTGGGGACGGCGTCGTCTATGGATGCATTGCTTATGGGTCAGCGGCAGTGAGCACACTGGAAAGGTTGGATGGAGTGCAGGCACAGAGGCTTCCAGCTGCAGGGGGGCGTTTCAGACATCTCTGCTATCAGCGCTGCAGGTGGGGGCGGGGGAGGTGCCATTACAGTTGAGGAGAAGGCAATTGTTGATCAATTACTGGGTTAATTTGCAGGGTCATGGGGGTTCGCACCCTACAAATGCGGTGTTGTTGGGGTGCCGGGAACACGGTGAGAGGGAGATCATGAGCTTGGGTTGATTGGGGAGGCCCTGGTCAGAGGCGTGGGTTTCGGAGGGAGGACATTTAGTCCAATGGTGGATTTGCCAGTGAGACCTCCTTGGATGCTTTTGCCTCCAGTGGTGGATCTTGGGATATTGGAGATGGTGAGAGAGGATAGTTTGGGCCTCTGCTTTGTAGAGGTGGTTAAGAGGCACCTGAAGGGTGGGTACCCGGAGTGTGTAGTGTTCACGGATGGATCAAAGGACCCAAGGACGAGTCGGATGGGGGCAGCTTGTGTGGTTAGGGGAGCTGGTGTGAGTGTCACTAAACGGGTTACGGATCCCTTGGCGGTTTACACGGCTGAGCTTCTGTCGGTGCAGTTTGCATTCAGGTGGGTGGAGGAACTTTGAGGTACTGTGGGGAAATTTAGACAGTGGATCACGTCCTGAGGCAGTGCAGGCACTATGAGAGCGAGAGAGAGAGGTTGAAACAGGGTCTGAAGGATGAGGGTGCATGTGTTGAATTTAGAAGCTATTTTGGGGAGTGGGTGTTCGGGTGCAGTGGTTAAGTGTCTGTTTTTATATCTTAAAGAAACTGAGTTGGCTGGGAGAATTTAGGTCCTTCCTCCCTGAAGCTGGCCCACTTTTTACAGTAGGTGGCGGTAATGCACCCGTAGCGTTGGATGCCAACAGCCGTTAAACCCCATAGAAGAAGAAGAAGAAGAAGTCCCGCCCCCTCATTGCGAAAGACTGGTACACAGAGAAGCGCGGCATTTTCGAAATGACAGTGTAACGTTACAGTACAGCAATGCTTTGTTTAATGGAATCTTTTACAAATCTGACCAAGGTAAGTGTTCACTTTACTCTAGATATGATGACTGGGCATTTCATATTTTCCTTTTTTCCAACTGAAATGGTACGACAACATTACGTTAACTGCCCTAGCTAGCTAACTCGCTGGCTGGCTAGCCAGCTAACTAGCTGTAGTGTAAGCTTGTAGCGCTTGCTTTGTTAGCTAGCTAAAGGTAACTAGTTTATTAATATGGTTTCCAAATATGCAGATAACATTTTGTATGTATTCACGCTGTTAACATGACCAAATGTTTGAATTAACAAAGTATTTATTGAAACAATGCTATTTATGACATTGCTTCAAGTTAGCTAACATTACGGTGAAGTGTTTAGATTTCAATGTTATCTGCAAATGAAAATTGGCTTAAAGCCTAAAGTGAATTCATTTTGATTGCTAAAAATGCCGTGTTGTGAGCATATTGGGGATTCATATCCCGGGTGTAACACACTAGTGTACAACCTACATTATTATTATCTTTAAAGTTCGCATACATTTATGAATGATGTAGCTTGCTAACATGTAATTAAGCGGGGGCCATTCGCCTTGCTTATGTAGTTTACTTGACATTACGCGAAATATGCCGTCCATAATTGTAAAAAGTATTTTCTCTGCCACAGGACATCGGCCTATATAATTATGTCTTAACAGTTTCACCGGTGTTTTTTGTTGAGTTCCAGATTAATACACTCCTCAGCTCTACCGTGGAGCCAATGAGTGCAGATATATGGCTCAGAGCCGGTCTGTGCTTTCCTGACAGACGCATGCCTACAGAGGCCACAACGCGTCTTATGGGCCCCAGTGTCTCAGTAATGATCTAGCATCAGGTCCCCCACCCGTCCATGTGACTTGATTTTGATTCTAAAATAACTCATCCTAGATCAGCACTTATTGTGTATTATCTTAAAAATGCTGCTTGATTATCTTAAGTTGTATTGTGTAATTGAAGAAAATGTGTTTATAGCTACTCTTTCCTTATGCTGGGCCTGCATAGAATGGCCGTCCCAAACTGCCTCATACAAACAAGCAAGTGGAGATTTTGTAACACCGTGGTTAGCGACTATATATTTCTTCATGGCCAAATTAAAAAAGCGTAGTCATATACCTATAACCAGAACCTTTTTTAAAGGTTTCGATTTTGGATAGACTGGTGGGATAAAAAGCTCTACCCCGTCTGCATCAACCATAACTATTTTAAAAACGTTTATTTAACATTGGTAATTTGTCCCAGAAAGCAGGAGCAATGGTGAAAAACCTAATCTTTTGGGACCTGTGTAGCTCTGCGAAAGTGCTCTGTGCTTTCTCTTTTATTTGGAAACATTAAGATGGATGGAAAGTTTGCTACCCAATGATTCTTCCATGGGCGCAAAGAATTTACATGTGACATTTTCTGTCAGCTCCTAATTCTCGGTATGTTTTTTTTTTAACGATGTTTTAGAATATTTGTGAATAATAATCTGTTTTAGAATATTTCTGTATAATAATCTGTTTGTGTTTTAATGGTGTGAGAACCATTGTTGAAGTGACATTTGATTTGTTTGTCCTGTACCATGACCTGAATATGGCAAATAAACTTTTTACAAGCAATTTGAAGTCTTTTTTTCCTCAATATTTCTTTCATTGCAGGACAATTCACTACTTCTGACATTCAACACCAGAAATTATATTTTTTCTGTTTCTGTTTGTTCTTACAATATTTTCCGGTACTTTGACAGCTTTTAACTGGCGTCTTTGCTGCCGGACTTTTACCATATTCTACAGGATTTTAAGTACACAATTGTACTGTAAATAACCATGAATTTATCTGTCCTTTGTAAATGAATGGCTAACTTCCTAATTTTAGAGGTGATTTGCCATCTACTAAGGTGTTTCATCCATGTTTTAACAGGACAATTCACTGTTTTTGCCATTCAATACCACTTAAACATGTAGTATTTTTTGTTAGTATCACAACCAAAGTCTGACATTACAGTCCCAAATAAAGAAAATACAGTTTCCCGGTGTTGTTCAACATTTTACTTTTATTTGACAGTTTAAGTACATACATTTACAGTAAATAACCACAAATGAAACATTTTCTTTTTTAAATTCACGACAACTGTCTTTATTTTAGCAATGATTTATCTGTTAATGAGTTTCATCCGTGTTTTAACAGGACGAATCGCACAGTCATGAATTACCGTATTTTTGTTGTTGTTTTCTAACAAGAATATCCTGTAATTTTACAGCTTTTTTTAAGGCGTCTGTGCTGCCAGACCTTTACTGTATTTTTACATGATTGATTTTATTTTTAAAGTGTAGCAGATGATTCCTCTCCGGTGGGACTGTATTCCTGTATTCCTTGTAACATTTAGATAAGAAAAGTTCAACCCGGAAAATTCCACAAGGTTATTTATGACCTACATTGCCTTTATTACCTGTTTTGGTTTCCACTGTGTAAATCGCATTCGCACGTGTCACAAACACAAGCTGCCATGGCCTTAGAGAACCTGCATCCACACCTGATAAGACGATGCGGCGCAGTTGGCTGAAAGCTGTGGCATTGATGCCCCTTACCGCTGGCTAAAATGTAACACGGTGTTCTGAAAGGCGTTCGACCCTTCGTGTTCACTGTTCGCTAGTTAACGACCTGCTTAAAACACAGGTTAATGTCTGCAGTCTCAGGTAGAGGGTCTCCTGCCCCGAACACATCAAAACAGTTGCTGTACACAGGAAAAGGTTTGTTATCAATCCAAGGCAAGTGTCGTCTTTCAGCAGCTTCCTGAACAACGTCACCAGAGGAGTGGTGCCACAATTCAGAGCGGTGCGTAATGTTCACACCCCCCAGGGGGAGATCGGACCCAGAGTTTGGAGAATTTGCAGCACGGAGAATCTTAGGTTCTTGGTAGGATATAATGCTTCAAACAACTTGAGTAAGCGTTTATGTTTATTTTTGTTTGTGTGTGTGTGTGTGTGTGTGTGTGTGTGTGTGTGTGTGTGTGTGTGTGTGTGTGTGTGTGTGTGTGTGTGTGTGTGTGTGTGTATGTATATAATATATATTGTTGTAAGGCTTATATATGTGGTATTGCCTATATAACCCAGTCATGACCTGTTCTTGGGCACAACACATTGCAGAGTACTTGGACACAATGCTTAGCCACAATACAGTATGCCACCAACCATGGAGGTGATTTATTTCTATAATAAACGAGTGATCAATGCAGTGATGTGAAATGATGTGATGTCATTCCATTGGTATATGGGCGCGACATTCAGAATTTTAAGCACTATGTTCAGAAATGTGTGTGCCAACACTCTGTCTTCTACATCATGTTTCTGGGTCTCTTTAGTTTAAGTACAGTCTACTAAAATATGCATTAGATTTGTTTCTATTAAATAATGAATATTTAATCTACCTCTAACTTCCATCACTGCACCTATACTAGGTCTGTTAGTTTCCTTTCTTTATGAGTAGTCTTATAGTAGTAGTACATTGTAACATAAAATGGACTACAATCATATATTATGTGAAAGTAGAGATATCCCAAGACTCACTTCTGTTTCCTGTAGTTACTTCAGCATCACTCCGAAGAAGCCCTTATTGTCCCGTTTTGGAAAATAGAATTTGTATCCCAGCAAGGGAATCATGCTGTGCAAACATTGAGTGGTTAATAAAAGCTGGAACAAATACCCAGTTATGTTTTTGGGGACAGTGTGTAGTTTCCCTTGCATTTGATCCTTGGTAATTACAGTGAACCCTTTGCCCACCCTCTTCCCAGAAAAGCCAGTGGGTCACTGCAGAATAGCCCCTGTCTCAGCTTTTTTGAAATGTGTTGATGGCATCAAATTCAGAGGGGTCATATAAAGAAGCAATAAAATGTTTCAACAATTTTGATTTAGGATTTTATGCTTGGGAGTAGGGTTGTGTATGTATGTACAGCTATGGAAAAAGGCATTAGGACAGGATTAGGCTTCTCCCATACATTGTAGTAAAAATAAAGAAATCCTCTTGAATGAGTAGACGTGTCCAAACTTTTGACTGGTACTGTCTGTATGTCTGTAGTCTGCATTTATTTCCCAGTGTTCAGGGTGGCATTCTAAAGTCAGTGGTCAGGAAGGAAAAGCAGCAGATGAGGCATCTGGTATGTTCATTCTGGTCCATCAGACCTGGTATATATTTCTTTACCTAAATAGTAATACAGAAAAGTGTTTTGTAGAACCTGAGCATACTGTTATTGTTAGTGAGGAAACGAGCCAGGCCACTTGGGCAGTGTTGGAAGTGGGTTAGTTCATGTTAGAAAAGCGATGACATCAGAATGTGTAACCTTTTTTACCATTATGTTTCGTGTGTGTACCATAATCAATCAGATCTTTTTCAGTGTCTGATGCTGCCTGGTTCAACTTGTATTTCTCATCTGTAAGAGGATTTTTTGCATAAATTACTTCTCAGTGCAAATGAGTTAACAAATTCATCTGCAAAGTAAAGCAACATCTTTAAGAAAGAAAAGCTTTGGCCCCTTTCTGTCTATTTATTCCTCTTTGTCTGTCCTTTTCCTCTCCCTTTCTCTTTCTCTGTCCTGCAGACCAGATGAATTATTGTCAGCCACTGCGCTGTAATTTTTCACGGGAAGAAAGAGACATCAGATATTTCACATTGACCTTTTATGAAACCAAAGAGCTGAGTCGGCGCTCACCAGCTCGGTCATTTGAGCTCCAAAAAAATCATGTGAGGAACTGATTTTCCTTCCAACTGGGAATGTTGAGGATTAGTGACAACTAACTTTGTGTGCGTGCGTGCGTGCGTACCGTGCATCATTATCGATCGCAATAGAGTCTGTTTGGCTGAAGATGAGTGAAGGATGCTGGGTAGTTGGTTGTGTGTGTCCATTCCAGGCCAGTCCATTGAAGGGCATTCACAGATGCCTGGGCCGTTCTGAATAACCTCATCAACATTGGCTGTGCTCTGTCCTGTTAGTTCTACAGTAGACTGTTACTTTACTACCTTTCCAGTGGTCTACATGGGGTTAAGGAGGAGGGTGACAATGAACCAGACCACATGAGGATGGCAGTCCTCTTCTGTCCACTGGGTTTAATATAATCCAGATGGACCCGTCTACACCTTCAGCACATAACGGTTGTAGTTTGGCCAAGTGTTGAAGGTTTAATATAATCCAGATGGACCCGTCTACACCTTCAGCACATAATGGTTGTAGTTTGGCCAAGTGTTGAACCTGGTGAATAATTCTGGTTAAAAAAATGCTGCATTGCTTTTCACTGAGGTTGTCCCTTTGCGTACCAGAGGGGGGCGACAAAGGCCCACTGGTTCGTTGGGCCTCCGGGTAGGCCGATTTATCACACGGAGCTACTTAAATCAGAGCACTCTCCCCCTTCGGACACCCACTCTTCCAGGAATTATCTTCTGGCAGGTGGGCTGTACAGGTCAATCATGACAAAAAAGTCCTAACACCAATCTTTTCCTGTGTGTTGGCCCTCAACAACCTGACATCTGTCCTATAGAGACTAATAGGACTATGGTGATCACATCCTGACACCTCCAAACAGTTAACTAAACATTTGTCCCATAGAGGCTAATAGGACTATGGTGACCACATCCTGACACCTCCCAACAGTTAACTAAACATCTGTCCCATAGAGACTAATAGGACTATGGTGACCACATCCTGACACCTCCAAACAGTTAACTAAACATCTGTCCTATAGAGACTAATAGGACTATGGTGACCACATCCTGACACCTCCAAACAGTTAATTAAACATCTGTCCCATAGAGACTAATAGGACTATAGTGACCACATCCTGACACCTCCAAACAGTTAACTAAACATTTGTCCCATAGAGGCTAATAGGACTATGGTGACCACTCATTTGCAAGAAATCTTCAAACTCATATCTTATTAGTAATCTGACGTTTTAATTTCTGTTCTGGCGTCTTATGTGTCTGATATCGCCTGCGTGGCTTTTACAAGGGACTTAACACGATCCGAAATGAGCCTGCAATTGAGAAGCAAGCTTTCTAACTCTTGACTCGTCTCTTTTCCCCTACAAGTGAGATTAACTCTCAGAAGTCAATGTTCAGACCCTCATGTCGGATTGGTCCGCGAGAACGCGCCCAGCGCACATTGCAGCCCGACCGATAAAACCCTCTTGTTTTCATTTGAGAAAAGACAAACGTCTTTGCGATGGTGCGTCCTCAGGAATGGATCCCTGGCGACTGTTACAATCAGCCCGCCACTGTTGCTATTGAACACCGTGGGTGTGACAGACACACGCCGTCTGCTCACTAAAGTATTCCTGTCAGTCCACTGACAGCGGCTTGGTTCTTCTCCCTGCCCCGAGAGCGGGTGTCAATGGCTGTCAGTCACCCGTGAAGCTGTTTACAGCAGTTGTTTTTTTTTTTTGGGTGGTTTTGCTCGCCGACTGTGTTCCCCACTGTGTCGACGTTGTTTGTTTCTTATCTGCTTGAACGTTCTTTGTGTTGTGTACGATTGCATTATAGCCTGGGTTCCCTTCGATGTTCCCTATCCAACGCTGATTTCCACAGTGTCTTGGGGATTGAGAAGAAATCATAACCCTTTTAAAGGGTTACAGGCCTTCACAAAGACTTAAAATGGGGTGTTACAATGGCCGCAGGGAGTCATGTCAGAAACAAAGGCCTGTAAATATTGAACAGCCCCCTGAACCTACAGAAAGCAAGGAGCGATGAACTGAGTTGAATGAAACCATTTTCTCAAGGTCAGTCCGTAGCGGTGAGAAACAGAACTGTTTGGACTTTGCGCCTGACGAAGCCCCGAGGCCTGTTAGGGTCGCTAGCCGACGCCGCGTTAGGGTCGCTAGCCGACGCCGCGTTAGGGTCGCTAGCCGACGCCGCGTTAGGGGCGCTAGCCGACGCCGCGTTAGGGGCGCTAGCCGACGGCGGCGCCTTCAGAAAAACACCCTGAAACAAGCCCCTCCCCCCACACCCCCGAGTCCCCTGCAAGGACTCAACTAAAAGCACTGTGATGGAAGGAGATAAATAAAACATGCATTTCTCCTCTTCTTCCCTTCAAAGACAGGAATATTTCCCTACAGACGCCGGGTGTTGAAATGCAGTTAAGGCATGTGAAATTCTGATTGGTTACCCGCCTTCCTCTCCCATCCTCTTCTCTCCGCTTCCTTCTCTTTCTCCCCAGCTATCCTTGTTTCTCTTCTTGTTTTTTGCCCTCTTCCCCTACTCTCCATCTCTTTCAATCCTCTCCTGTCTCTTATCCCCCTTTACCCTTCCTTGGTTCCTTGACCAACTCAGTCCCTTTTTAATTTCTTACAGCATTTCAATCAATAAGTTGCTGTAAGGCTGCCTTACGCAGGCCCATATTCCCAGGAATTTTTGTTTTCCCCGTGGAGCGTGTTTGGATTTTCCCTGTTTGATGTGGACCGTTAAATAAGACGAATGCTATTAGAAATTCATGACCGATCCATTCTATCAATAAATGATTGGTTCGTAGCGCCTGACAGTGATTGATTGGCCGTGCATGAGATGTATTGGAACCAGAGTCGTTCAATGCCGATGCCAGCCGGTCACTAGGGAACAGCTAAGCCTATCAGCGCTGGCGCAACTTAGAAACCAGGATGAAGGCAGGCGTTAAAAACACACATTTGGCCAGGCAGCCTGACTGATTTCATTACAGCGTTTTAATGAATCATGTTTATTTAACCCATTGCATGACATTCAGTATAGTTGAACATTAATGTTGTTTCTCCATTATGAATTACTGTATTATGTATCCACCCGCTCTGTTAAATTCATTCAAAGCCTTTTTTTTTATTGGCAACATGTTTACATTGCCAAAGCAAATAAATGTAATTAAATAATAGATAAATGCACATACAGTATGTTTCCAGAGAGATGTAAAGTAGCCTGTGAATGAAGATTAAATAGCTCTACAGAGATAATCCAATTAGTATTTTTCTTTGAGGTAAAATATGTCCCGGGAAATCAGTGAAAAACATGTTTTTGTTTTGCAGATTCTGTTTTCCCACACTTTGGATTTCAAATGTTACTAGCACAACTGGGTTAAAGAGTCAGCTTTAATGTTTAGGGTAGTTTCATTCATGTTATGGTGAAAAAAAAATTGACTACACAAAACACCAACCACAACATCTGTCTATGAAGCACTGCGCTACAAACACCTTGCAGAATGATTCACTATTGTCTATCAAGCACTGATCTACAAACACCTTGCAGAATGATTCACTATTGTCTATCAAGCACTGATCTACAAACACTCCGTGCAGTATGATTCACTATTGTCTATCAAGCACTGATCTACCAACTCTCTGTGCATTATGATTCACTATTATGCTCATATTTCTGGACAAGAACATAAGTGTATGTCAGTACCTTTTATCTTTACATCACAATATGTCCTTTTTTTTATCTCTTGGCAGTCTGAGCCCGGATGAAACATGTTTCTCCGTTATTAATTCGTACTACAGTCTGTAGTCGTAGAAAGATTTCCCTCATTTTACTTTGATATTCTGTCAAAGTACGTTTTCAATTTAGAGACTGACAACAGTCCAGTTTGTATTTCAATTTTCTTTTATTTATCCAATTTTCCATGTATTTGTTCCTCAATTTGGAGTCAATTTGTTTGATTTTGGTTTTTGTAATGACACCATGGTTTGCCTTTCCTTTCAGCGTGTCTCGGACCTATGGGATCAACCTCTTGGGAGAAATGGTTATTCAGAAGGTCTTTGCATGTAATGGAGCCCTTGCCTGCTTGATTTAAATGCTGTTTGGAATTTAAATGCCCTTTTCTCTCTTAGCATTTTAATGTGTAGAGCACTGTCAGGGTTTGAGAGAGGTTACTATTTGGATATGGTCGCCTTGCCTCAATGCTCTGCAGTGACTCCTTGTGGCCGCTTGGATGCTGGTGAACTCAATTGAGGTAACCTATATGGCAATATATGTATGTATGTCTTATATGTGCATATATGTTGTAAACATGTATTTGTTTTGATCAACACGTACATATATGTAAACATATACAAGAATTGACTGTTTCTATAAATGTCAGATTGAAATATGTAATTAACATTTATGCCCATGTATTTTAAAATGCATTTGAAAGTATATGGCCATATTTCAGATATCCTTGTGGCAACACTGAAGAGTGCATTGGTTTGGGGGCTCAATAGGGTTCCAGTCAAGACAGGGTTGTGTGAGACTGTTCAGGTCTATGCATGTGTCAGTGATTGGTTATTTATGTTCTGTCTTTTGTTGTGACCCCAAAAACAATAACTGCAGCTTTGGTAGGAGCTAGCAAGGATCACAAAAATATAATGCAAATAAAAAATGAAGACATTCAAACTATTTGATGAAAAAAATATATATTAGGTCCAAGTTATAGAGATTTTTCAGTTTAAGGCTGACTGGTTCTGACACCCAAATGGCACGCTATTCCCCTTAGGGCTCTGCTCTAAAGTAATGCCCTAGAGGGAATGGGGTGTCATTTAGAACACAACCCGGTTCTGTCATTAGAATGTCATCATCATGCATAAAGATGGCTCTCAGTTTGTAGGCCTCTTTGTAAAAGAATGTCCACTTTAGAACCACCTAGCAGCTGTGATCTGCTTCCCACGTTCTATATTCATTTTCTCTGTGTTCTGTGTGTAATTTTGGCGCCGACAAAACCACCCAGATAGCCTGTAAAAAGAAGCCAGTCAAAGCCACGAACACCTCAACAACCGATTTCAGCTGCCACTCTGCTGACGCCACTCTGCTGACTCCAGCTGGTCATGCCTCCGATCTGGACTAGGTTTATAAAGACACTGGGCTCAGCTCACATGCATCGATTAACTATTACAAATTGGAATATTAATATGTTCACCTGGCACAGCCAGAAGAGGACTGGTCACCCCCCCCTGAGCCTGGTTCCTATATGTTTCTTCCTATACTTTGGCCTTCTTAGGGAGTTTTTCTTAGCCACTTAAAGTTCAACACTCCCGGGGGGTTTAAGGCCGGGTGTTTTGTGAAAGCACTTTGTGACAACTGCTGATGTAAAAAGTGCTTTATAAAATGAATTTGACTGATTGAACAACCCCTCTACTGCTTCTACTGTTTAGAGATGCCTCTCTAAACCATAGAGAGGCATCTAAATAGGACAAGGCGCTCTGGATAAAAGACAACACTTTAAGGTGGATATTTCACCTCAGTTTAGCCTCACAGAATCATACAACAGTTAACTCTGTCTTCTCAATGTTTTCTCTGACGACTCAATGTGTGTTAATTAACTGTTCTGGTGACTGTAATATTAGCTAACTGACTGTTCTGGGGAATATAACATTGGCTAACTACCTGTGCTGGAGACTGTAGGAATCTTGAAGAAATAAATATAGTTTCACTACGCTTTTCCATTGTGACGCAGGTTTATTTGAGATTATGGCCTTTGACATCTTCTATAAGATAGAAATAGGAAAGAGTGGCCAAGCCACTTGTTTGAGAACAGGGCCTGACATTAGACTGTAAGTGGACCGACTGTTTACCCTGACTGAAAATGTCAATGATTAGGTTACAGTTTATGGAGAAATACTAGTGTGTAGTGGGGAAGGGCTTTACTTTGTCCCAAAGTGCACTTTTAACCAAGCCTCAGAGGAAAGTGGCCCACTATGGAATAGTTTGGAATTTTCCGGAGTGACTGGCTGACAGACTGGCTGAGAGTGGCCGGCTGATAGACTGGTTGACTATCTGACTGACTGGTTCTTTGGTTGGCTGAGTGTCCGGAGAAGACGTACAAGTGGTTAATATGTTGCCTGGTTCTTCCTCAGAGGGCAGTGTGTTCAAAGCCTGGTACAGGAGGTCGGAGATGCTGGAAGCTGCAGAGATACCAGAGGTTCGAAGGCTCACTGTGGCCCCGACCATTGACCAGGTGACGTAACAAGACTACCTACTTCTCTTTTAGTGTGCTACTTTAGCCCCGAGACCGTCGGGAATAGGACGCCGTCGGTTACCTGTTTGAAAATAAACCGCGTGTGAAACTTGAAGGCAGCTGTTTCCTCAGTTAGGTGCCTCAGGATTCAGAGTGCTGCATGTGGTCTGTTCCACCTGGTAGCTAATTGCATTGAGTTGTGAGTATCTCCTTCAGGGGTTCAGGGCTTCAGGGGTTGCTTTTTCACACAAAGCAAATATGTGTGTGGGTTCTTCTACTGTTTCTCGAATGCATGAAATAGTAAAGTTGGAGGTTTGGTCCATAGCAGGTGGAGTCCAAGCTGGTGCCAAAGCCGGGTACCATCCAGAGGTCTTGGTCTCATTCCGGTCTTGTGTCCTGCTCCAAACAGCCCATGTCATTCAATTCTGAGACGGTCCGTCATATTTTCTATTCAATATACCTCCATACATTTTGGATTATAAACATACATTTTGGCACTTTTATAAATAATTTTCTGTATGCAACAGTTTACACAGACAGCACAGAGGAAGAATACAAGAACAGGGAAGATATTGCCTGATAAATCGACATTCCAATAATAATAATAACAATCTTAATTTATAGAGCACTTTTCGAAATCATGTAACAATGTGACATGCAAAGACAATAAAATACACATAAGACAAGTAACAAGATACATGATAAAAACAAGAACACTACTTAAGAAATTAAAATACAGTTAAACGAGAAGGCAAAGTAAAGTCAGCTAAAATCAGGAAATAATACTGACATACATAAACTAAACTTAGTGAATCTAATCAAAGTTCTTTAAATTGATGTTCAGGCCAGGTTAATAAGCATTAATAAGAAGAAGAACACATAAAAAATACAATATCAGTAAACAATGAGTACTTTCTGAATTGTGCCTTTGTATGACAGAATTCCCCTAATGATCACCTCATCTTTGTCAGAGTGTTATAAGCGCCCAAATAATTAATAGGCCTGAAGCCAAGAGCTGTACTATGGTGTTTCCTGACAAGACAGAGCTGGGCCCCTTCTGAGCAGCCAGGGACGTGCTCGGTTCCCCTGGTAATGGGTTGGGTCACCCTCACCCATAATGATCACACAGCACCCACGCCTGGCAGAGACACAGAGCCCCGCCAGGACCCAGGTAAAGCGGAACCCATGGCACGTGGGCACTGCTGACAGGAGGGAAGCTAGTGGCTCGTGATTAATGGATTCAGAGCAAGACGCACTACGTCAGACGATGTTCAAGATGCATTCTGGGAGTTTCATGGTTAGCCGAGGTGTGATAGTGATTCTAGGTATATAGATGATGGAGACATAAAGAACATATTACACACCCAGTCCGAAATGCTAAATGCCCCTGATGAATGGCGAAAATGTCAAACGGGTGATTTACATTTTGTTTGGTTATTCATAATGCATTTTTTCTGAACCGCATAAGCGGAGCCGGTCCAGAAGAGCGATTGTCTCTTACTGAATGACTGACTGACTGACTGACTCTTGTTAAATGGCGTAGAGGTTAGAGACGCGGGCCTGAAACCAGTAGGTCCCACATTTGAGTCTTGTCACAGCAAATGGTGCATTAGGGTTTGTTCCCGGCAGACAGTAACTTTACTGGCTACAACCTTCAGTTGCTGAATTAAAGTCACCCTGAAACATAGATGTTCACGGTTATGTTGTGCTTATTTCTGGTGGATTTTCAAGGACACATGCATGTATGCTTTAGGGGTCAGAATAGACACAAATCTAGCTGGCTGCAACCTTGACTCGCTCCGTTATAGTAAGCCAAAATAAAACTGTATATTGTGACTATTTCTGGTGGATTTTCAAAAATGTTGTGTCATGAAATGAAATAGCTCTGGCAGTGTAAAGTTCTTATTCAGTCTCGCCAGAAATGTCTCTGTCCTTATGACTTTTCCCAAGTAGTATGTTCGATACTAGTAAGCCTATTTCTGGTTAAGAAGCTGGTAAAACGGCCAGTGGCAAAAGCCAAACATTTCATAGATGCTATATGTGGTAGAGGTGAACTTCATAAGAAACGTTAATCAGTTTAACACAATTCTTTATGATGTCTGGCGAAATATTCAAACATGGCATGATGTTAATGTGGGACAAAATCTCATGTTGAGATGCTGTACGACACTGTATACACGGCAGACGTGTAGCAGGGAGGCTAAAGACCCAGCCACTCAAATGGGAGCCCCGGGTTTGAAACCACTCTGGGCGACAACATGGGCTGGCTGAACTGGGCTTGCGTGGTTCCTTTTCTGGCTAAACAGTCTGGGTGTGTAGTACCACTGTCTTTGTGAGATGCACTTTCAAGTTAAGTTCATAGTTCAGGTTTTTGTAGAGCTTTTTACTCACTCAACCCAGCCTGACAGTACATGAAGGGAATTTACGACCGGGACATCAGGGTTACCACAGAGGCCCATTTTCTCCTCATCACAATCATTTATTTAGATTTAATGATATTGGCTGATTTGTCCATCAGTCAGCTGTGCATTTCTTCTCAATTAATAATTCAGGATGTGCCGATACAGAGGAAGGAGGCTGGATCAATCCCCCGCCCCCACCTTCAGAAATTAGTGATAGAAAAAATCAAATCGTCATCGATCCGTCCCTCATTGATTCCCTTTGGTCTTTTCCACCACATTTAATCAATATCCTCTGGCCTGTCTCTGTGCTTTCTGATGCCTGTCCCGTGGGCTCCGTCGGGTTAGCTGCACACACGGCTGTCTTGGCAGCTCAAGGTCAACTTTAATCAACCTCCGGCAGTCACTGGCGGGAGCCCTTGAGGCTTCTGTGTGTGTATTTCCCTCCTTCCTGCAGACTTAGGTGGCATTCCTCCAGGTTCCTTTAGGCTGCATCAGAGAATTACCCCAGTGTTCATCGAGCACCATATAGTCACCGGTCACTGTAATATCCTAGTCAGAGAATAACCCCAGTTTTCATCAAACACCATACAGTCATCAGTTGGTGATGATCCAGCTCTATTTTGTGGTTATTGCCCGGCTGTAAGTCCTGCAGCCCCATCTAACAGCCTTTGGAATGTCAACATGGAGATACAGTTTGTGTCTTCAGTAGTAAATCTCACACTACTCGCTCAACCAGGAAGACTGGAGTCTTTACATGTCAGAGGTGAAGCACTCTCCGGCCTGCTAGAACGCAACCATCCAAGGCGACTAGATTTCAGCACTACCCCTTCCCAACATCCAAATGGGGAGGGCCAAAGGCACTGCCCTGGAGCTTTTAACGTGTGACAATTAGGAATGTATTTGGAACACATACCGTTGTTCGCAAATATAATTAATTTTGGTCAAAGGACTAACATTTTTATGGGGGCTGGTTACGGGGGGCTGGTTACGGGGGGCTGGTTACGGGGGGCTGGTCAAGCAGCATGCTGGGATTTGGGGAGCTGCATGTGTGCTTTGAGCCTGGAAGTTTAGCACTGACTCCTTACAACAAATCCATTCTTCAAAAATCCTCCCACGGCTGGTTATCCAGTCTACCTGTTGTCTGCCCCACTTGTTGTCCAATCTGCTGGTTGTCTTCCCCGCTGGTTGTCTTCCCCGCTGGTTGTCCAATTAGCTTGTTGTTTAACCCACATTTTTTCCAATCTGCTGATGGTCTACCCGGCTGGTTGTCCGATCCGCTGGTGTTCTACCCGGCTGGTTGTCCGATCCGCTGGTTATCTAACCGGCTGGTTTTCTGATCCGCTGGTTGTCTCCCCGTCTTCCCATCATATTTCTACATTGTGCAGTACTTTTGACTGGAGCCCTATGGCCGTTGATCATCATTGCAGTAACCGACTCCTTCATTCCCCCATCTCTCTGGTCAGAGGTGGTGCCCTAAGAGCAGGGTCCCTGGTGGTTGGGGGGTGTATCTGGGGAGACCGTGGAGTCTCCAGCTCCTCCAGTGATCCCCTACTAATCGTCAGACCCCCCTGTTAGTTGCATGAATTAGGACCGAGCCAATGCTAAAACAGGCAAACAGAAAGGCGCCTGGCATGTCTGCAGGCAGGCAGCAGAAACAACAGCTTGCTGATGTATTTTCCTCCGGGCAAAACGTCAAAGGCCACGAGACACGCTGAGATTAAGTTCATCTATAATTTATCACAGAGTGCATGTCAGACCGCCCGTCCCCACTCTAATGTAATCTGACATTATACACCACACACACACACACACACACACACACACACACACACACACACACACACACACACACACACACACACACACACACACTTTCCTCAGTGTATCTTCATGGTTTCTCTGTAGAAGTACATAACAAGCAGTCACAGAGCCACAGTTGACATGCAGCGTTGCACAGACTGGTGCCGCCTCATATTTCTGTCCTGCTTCCAGTGGATGGCGAGGAACGCCCCCGCAGTCACAGAGAAGGTGGGAGACAAGCGACCGTCAATATTCTAGCAGGACGTCAGAATGACAGCCAATAAACGTGACCGCGTCTCATCTCAGCTGGACAGTTCATTGACGTTCTGCTGGGTTGTTATGGCTATGCTTGTCTGAGTCTAGCGACCTGCTTTGTGAGCCCCAATGACTCTTTCTGTTAACCCTCTCTCTCTACCAAAGACTTCATCCTCTCCTCCCTCTCATCCTGACATTCTCTCTGCAGTATACCGTTGCAGGGCTTTTGCTATTTCTCCTGCAGCCTGAATAAACAGCCGGGGAAATTGCACGCGTGTGTGTCTGTGAGTTGGGTATGTTCACCAGTGCTGAGAGTCATTGCTACAGATGTTGTATTTTAATTTGATAATTGTACTGCAGGTATTTTCCTGAAAGGCAGTATATCCTCACGTGTAAAACTCATGGTTTAAAGAGGCTCCTAAAGTAGGTAACTTTCTTTGAAATATTCAATTTGATTAGCCCTAACGAACACGAGTCTGCCTCTACAAAAATATATTGCTGCTATAATGCTGAAAGGTGACACTGTAATGAGCAAGCCCCGCGTGTTGAGTATAACTAATAATGTGTCTGTACACGCGTGTGTGTGTTTCTGAACACGGAACAGGAGATGTGATTGGTTAAAAACACTTGTACTTCTCATCTCCTTAGGATAGTGTCTAATTTTAAGCATTTCTAACTTGTGAGCCTGGCAGATGAGTGCCACCTGGTTCCATAGACTGAAATGCAATGTCAGGGGAGTCGCTCCTTATTTCATCAAGTCATGAAAATTAAAGACAGCTCTCTTTAAAATAATTAATTTCAGCAGCTTCAGGTTCTGGTTTTATTGCTCTTTACTAACGACCTAGTGTGTGTGTGTGTGTGTGTGTGTGTGTGTGTTTGTGCGTGTGTTCGTGCACATGAGCTTGTGCGTTTTTTTTCGCGTGTGTGTGTGTGTTTGGTTTCTGTAGGGTAATTACCGGGTTTTCAGGAGCACATTGTGTCCAGAATGGACCTTTTAATGATCTGTTTTGATGACACAACCAAAGGTGTATTCATTTGACGGGTTTTCCTTATTCAGCTCCGGAACAAATGCAGTCTTCTGCGCCTTTTTCTTTCTTTTCCTAAAAAGTTGAGAAGGAAAGTTTTGAGTGAGGAACAGAAGTGTTCAATTTGCCATCGTCTCTTAATTTTAACGCTTCTGTACCTCACTCAAATACTTCCCTTTTTACTTTTTTGTGAAGAAAATAAAAAGTTGCTGTGGTCTCAATTTTTCCGAGCTGTCTGTACCATTTGTAAAGAACGTAAGTGAGCAGGCAAAGCACGTCTTATGGGATTCACATTCATCTGTAGTTCATAACAGAATGGTACAATCATAAAACAAAACATGGCAACAAAGATAAAAATAAACTGACCCAAAATTCTGCATACCCTTAGTTCTTAATACGTGTATTGCCCCCTTTAACATCAATGACAACGTAGTCTGTTGTAATAGTTGTCTCTGAGGCCCTGAATTCTTGAAGGTGGTATAGATGCCCATTTGTCTTGGCAAAATGCCTCCAGGTCATGCAAAGTCTTTGGTCGTCTTGCATGAACTGCACGTTTGAGATCCCCAGAGTGGCTCGATCATATTAAGGTCAGGAGACTGTGATGGCCACTCCAGAACCTTCACCTTTTTCTGCTGTAACCACTGGAGGGTCAACTTGGCCTTGTGCTTAGGGTCACTGTCATGCTGGAAAGTCCAAGAGCGTCCCATGCGCAGCATTCATGCTGAAGAATGTATATTTTCTGATAACATGCTGCGTTCATCTTCAGCCTTCTGGAACATGGCGGGGACAATGATGAAGAGAGATCTATATGTTTTTTGTCTTTAGACCCTCACACTCCTTTGGCTGACCTGGTTCTGTTCAGAGCTGAGAGGCTGCCTTTGCTCTCCATGCTGCATGGCAGATGGGTCTTATGGGCCGTATACCGGCCCAGTCACTCCGCTGTGTGAGTCCACCTCACCCTTCAGCCAGCCGCCTGGGTGGTCAGTCACCAAAGCTCCCCCTCCCTGGCCCTGGCCTCCTTGTCTCCCCCTCCCTGGCCCTGGTCTCCTTCTCTTCTCCTCCCCCTCCCTGGCCCTGGTCTCCTCTTCTCCTCCCCCTCCCTGGCCCTGGTCTCCTTCTCTCCCCCTCCCTGGCCCTGGTC